>LKNJ01002947.1:0-52121 GCA_002120245.1 Maccullochella peelii | reverse complement strand
AACATGACAGAATGTGGAAAACATGAAGCGCTGTGAATACTTTCTGGATGCACTGTATATCTCCCTTGCTCTCTTGTTAGTTTTGTTGCATCTGTTATGGTGGGAAACTTCCACTGTTATCGTACTTATTAGTACGTAGACTTTGGTAACTTCCAGCATAGCTCTGCCAAACTTTAACCTGAGCAAAGGTCTAATCAGCTAGAGTAATTGAAAACACTTATGTAGGTGCACACTGCTTTAGTGATTGATACGCTTTGTGACTACAGAGAGTTTCAGCAGCATGAACTAAGACAAAAAAGTTCATATTACTCAGTCACGAGAGGCACCATTTAATTATAATTAGAAAACAAGTCTTTACTTATAATCAGTCAATCTGAAATGAGTGAGTTATTTTCCCATTCAGTGATTTCTTAGCTTGTAGAAAGAAACTGCCTGTATAATAAATAATTATATTTATTATCTACACACTTGAATAACGCAATGTAATGAGCAGAATTGCTTGTGGACATGAAGTGAGTGGATTGTGGTGAGTTAAAATGAAAATTGAAGGAATATATCACTAAATTATAAATGATTTAGGCATGTGGGTGACACCAATAGCAGATTAAAGAGACTAAATCAGGTGGTGGATGAGAGAGCAAATAATGCATTAAGATCAGACTCTACTGTCTCCTTCAATGTTATATGGAGCCGAGATCTAGGTATTGGCCTTTGCAAGACAGTGGTTGAGGTCATGGCTCTGAAGCAGGGCTATAGCTGGTTTGTTTGTCAGGGCTGAGATGAAGCGCTTCTCGCTCGGCTCTTGGGTCAGCAATGCTGGGTCTTCCCCAGATTTAGCGGCTTTCTGTATGATCAAACAAACTTTTGTTGCCCTTTGCAGACATGGAGGTGATACACGTATAGCAGGGGATGGTGACTCTGGGTGAACACAGGCAGAGTCTCGAAGTTGCAGAAATGCAACAGCTGAAGATATTTCCATCTGTGGCTGTCAGTGGGCTGGATGCTGACCAGATATGGCTTCCAACAATAATCGAATATAACCAAATTATCTGTTACAGTATGTAAATTACTTTCAAATTCAAGGTACAAAAGTGGTTGGAAAAGAGAAAAAAACATTTCAGCAAAGCAAGAATATTGACCCAATATTAAGAAAAATACAGCAAGTCACAGCTTAAGCAGAACGTAGGGAAACTTTGAGTTTGAGCCAAGCTAATGGTTTTGGTGTGGTTTAAAAAAAGGAAAGAAAAATAAAAGAGGCATATTACCTTAATTAATAATAACAAAAAATTGTATGTACTTGATGTGGTTTGTTGATACCAGATCTTTGTGGAACCAGTCTTGAATGGATGTTATCTCATCAAGAGAAATATTTAGAATTTTTTTTGTGAATATTAATACTAAAGAATTGGGTTGAAAACACAAAGTGTACAGTGGCTCAGTTGAAACTTTTATTCTAATTAATTTACTTAAATTCTTTCTTGGAATTGCAAATCCAAAATTCTTGAATTATGTCTTGAGTCACATGGTCCATTTGTGGTAAATATCAGATTTGTGTCATTTTGGACACATCTTCATAGCCCAGGTGCGAGGTTGTGAACAGACAAAGTTTTTGCTGAGAATGGAAATTTCCAAGTTGTGTAGAGTTAATAGTCCATTTAGTTATAAGTCCATATTCTGGTTTCTATTGATGGTTAAGTTCATTACATAAAAATAGATCTTGCTTCAAGGAAGTATACCTTTTTATATACTACCTTTTCAGTCCATATTATGCACTATGTAAAATTGATAGCCCATTTTAGAATTTATATTTAACCAACATAAATGTTGTTTTAAGATGCATCTTGTTGAATGACTTGACCATTATGGACCATTATCACATAACACGCCATAGAAAATACTCCTAATAATGACTGCTGGTTAATTTTGACCAATTATCTTAATGCATTTGTGATGCAATTGTTGTAATGTACTAAATTGAGCTACAGCCACAATCATGGCTTACAGCGTCTGGGATATGCCACTGTTCACTGTAGCAGTGACTGGAACATCACTTATATGAAGCACTGTGGCTGCACTCTGTCTGGACAAATCACACTAAAAGAGTACTAGTGTTTAATGAGTGTTGATTACCAATTAGGGACTAGGAGCTGCCTTTTTCTTTACAGAGCCAACATCCTGACATCTGCATGTTAAGGTTTGACAAATGAAGTCTTCACCCTCTTCCAGAGCTAGACATGATACGCAAATGACTTGATAATACCCACGAGCTATGTATCGTCCCGTTAGAGCATAATGATGCAAGAATTAGGAGAAAAGGATGACAGATAACTAGATCACCTTATCCCACTCGTGTGTGTTTTATCAATTTGACCACAGAACCTGCAAAGAAATTGCTCTGTGAGCACACTCAGCAGCAAATGGGCTACAAAAGAAATGGTACCATTTATTCCGAGCCAGCATGACAAGCACATGTGAGAATGAGATTACATGTTGGGTTTTCTAGATCTTCAGTATCTCCGCTATTGTTCATCCTCGCTTTGTATCATAATATAAGCAGATTCAGTATAATGGAACTCGTTCTGTAGCACCTACATAGAGATGAGTGGACAGTAGTCATTGGTTTTTGTAATGGGAAGAGTCATAAACAATTATTTTATGTAAGTAGCATGTGCTCACACACACATCCTTTGCCCACCATAAAATAAGATCCTGTATGGAAAATACAGTCCCTTCAATTCTAAGTAGCTATTATTTAGTTTATCATCACCATTGATAGATAATATAATTGGGTTTTAGATATAAACATGACTTGTTCAAGCATGTTATATGTTCCATAGGCCTGTGAAATGCCTATTAATATAGCATTTTTGTTTTTTCTATTCTCATGTTGCTATTCCACCCAGCCTTCGAGCAAGGCACTGAACCTCCAACTGCTCCACTGTCTTTGTATGTAACTTACTCACTACATGTTTAGCATGTTGTAAAATAACGTGCTTCGTAATCAACTTGCTTGGACCGATTAGAGCGTCCAGAAAAGAGTTGCCAGCAACTGTGACAAAAGAAAATCTGGGATTTCCTGTGGTCCTGAGGTAGAGTCCCTCCCATTTATGAGTCAGACCAGAGAAACCTCCAGAGAAAGGGGGAGCACCTCAGCCACACCCACTCCCTATGCTCTGAGGCACTGCTACCCCAGGCCCTGCATTAATATCCAGGGACCTATTTTCCCCCTTTTTCCTAATGCGTCTGATTAGCAGAGCACTCTAAAACACTCAATTTCTCACAGCCATACAATCTCTGCCACTCTCCTTTAATGAAAATGAGTGTCAGTTGGAGGCATGCTAACCTATTTCTCACAATAGTACAATCTGCTCTTTTCTCCTAATGAAAACGCAAGTATGCCAATTTGAGGTTATTATGCTGCAAGCAATTCTACTAGCCTACATGCTGTGATGTGCTGTTCATTCTCTTATCATTCTGGCTGAGACTGAGGAATATTTTGTGCAAACCTTTAGAAGCGTTTACATATAGATGAGAGATGCTCACGTGTTACGTCATGTCTCCAGAACATATGATTATGGATTATGGTCGAGTGTGGATTAGTGTACATGTGGGTGTGTGCATGCCTGTGCGTCTGTGTGTGTGCAGCCGTGCGTGCACACACATGTGCGCCATGCATGCCTCCGTGCATGATTCCTTTTAAGCATGCATTTGCTGCTCTGAGAGAAGAGCGAAGCACCAGTGGGGGATGAGCATGTGAGGGTGTGTGCATCCTCAGATCAAATTGCCCTCATGCCCATCCTCAGCTACATTCTGTCTCCCTTCTCCTAACCTGTGTATTTCCCAACAGTGAAATATCAGCCTGCAGCCCTAGGAAACCAGCCAACATCACAACAGATTGTCTCCCCTCATAAATCAAAATATTACAGTTTCTTTGGCCGGCATGACGAGAACCAGTCTCATCGCATTTGCTCAGTGTGAAACAACAGCATTGCTCACATGCGTTAATGTTGTGCATTATGCATAATAGCATGGGAAAGGTGAGGATGAGAGCAATGGGACATTTGTAGAATCGAAAATGTTTGTATCAGAGATGGATTTTAGAATAAACAACAAAACCATTAACTAACATTAACACCTTACATTTTTTTTGGTATTTTTCACCCCAGCTACATCGACAGATGATGGCATCTACCCGCATCATTCCCAAATAACGTTTCATTAATCCACTGACAGGGCCACAGAGCGAGGGGAGGGAAGCAACAAGAAGATACAGAATGAAGTCGAACAGTCAAGATCCCCCCGCCATGCAAGCACGCATCCAGCGCCTAAATGTGCTCTGCCGCTGCACATACCTGGTTGTGTCAAATCCCCGTGCAGGACGCCAGCGGTAGTGAGCACAGCGAGCCGTGTAGAGCCGATTCCCCGGTTCCAGCGAATGGTCGGTGCGAGGAGAGCAGCCGGGGAGAGGAGGGAGGGAGAGAGCGGCTCGGTGCGCAGCTGCCTGCTAATACCAGAGCTCACAGCATCTTTCCGCGTCCATCAGACGCCACATCCCACTGCCCTGCCTCCTCGCAGAAACACACACACACCTCTCCTCCATGCCACCTTCTGTGCTCCTCTCTCTCGCTCCTCTGTTGTGCTCCCCTGTTCTGCCTTTTTATACCCGCAAGCTGCTGGGTTTTATTTGCTCCAGGATTGACACACTCACACACCCCTGCTCGTAGACAGTGTCACAGCACGGGGTGTCTAGTCCAAAACGGGATGCAGACGGGTGGTGGTGGCGCTGATGGGGAGGCTGCTGCTGCTCGTGGCTGCCCAGACTGAGGGTATGCTCCCCGGCTGGAGAAAGTCTGTCCCTCCCCTGTACATCTCTCTCTCTCTCTCTCTCTCTCTCTCTCTCTCTCTGTGTGTGTGTGTGCTTGGTGAGCCGGGCTGAGACAACATGAGCCCATAGACGCACACAAGATACCCCCAAACACACACACAGGGTTGCGCGAGATTGAGTGAGAGGGAAGGGGAAGTGAGGATGAAATTGTGTGTGTGTGTGTGTGTATTGGATAAATAATTGTATGATCCCACCACTGCAAAAACTACACATTCCGATGGAAACATTAGAGTGATGTAATAGGTCAATAAACCTCGAGCGCCACAGTCCCACATTAAACAACGTTAGGCTACAGAGGTATTGCTTCAATTTTTCGTCAGGGCTCGTGCGTCTGTCGAGCGCGCGCACAACTGCTTTTATGCGCGCGTGCGTGGGTTTGTGGGAATGCCTAGGGCACGAGGAGCGTACTTTCATCTCTTAGGCCTACTGTCAAACACACGCTGAATGATCGGAGCCAAGCTCCAGTCTCTAGGCCGACAGAGGGCCGTTCCCACCAGTACAGCACTCACATCTAATTACGTCCGTCACTGGAAATTTCGTCATACGTGATTGCTCGTTGGCGTTGCAGATTAGTCATTGATGTAGGCCTACTCGATGCATCGGGAAACGTACGTGACTGAATTTCACAACTGTGGGGGGAAAAAAATCAATTATTTTGAATAAAAATACGCTTAACCACGCGACGAAATAGCAGGGCAATGGAGGAGGGGCAATTTTAGCCAATTACTTTAATTTGTCCTTGTGTGACACTTCGCTAATTGAGGCTTTAATTTCATGTTGACAGGAACAAATGAAGACGGACACACTGAAATGAAAACATTGCAGGTAGAGTGTCACATGATAGTCCACATCATTTCACCGACTGCACCAGCCTGTTTGGTGATTAAGCATTCAAATAAAACGCATCTCTCTCCCTCTCCGTGTGCGTAAGTCTGCCTCCCTCTTTCAGTCTTGTTCTCTTCTCTCAGCTGAGATTTGTGTCATGCTTTCCACAGCCACTAATTGTCTGGCCTTCCAGCAACATCACATTTCTCTCTCTCTCTCTCTCTCTCTCTCTCGCTCTCTCTCTCTCTCTCACTCACACACACACACACACACACACACACACGGGAGAGGTAGGATGTTGGCAGATGTGTGTGGTTGTGTGCGCAAGCGTGTGCTGGTGGGGGCTGGAGGAGAGGGGTGCTGATGCTGAGTATGGCCGCTGCTCGCCCCCTGCTGGTGATAAAAGCAACTGGAACCTCAGCTGTTTCAGAGCCAGTCTGACCCAAATGATCCTCTCCGATTACTGCAGCGTACTTGTGTTCAGCCAAAGATAGCAAAGCAAATGCTGATTTATTTTAGCATTTGATATGGTTCAGTTCAAGTCTAATGTGATCTGGGGTAAATGAGCAAATTAGTTGAGTCTGGATATATTACGGAGTATACACAGTATATTCCATTGTGCGTGATAAATATATAAAATGTATCACACGCTATAATGCTGCCTCTCACAGGTAATGCCTATCAGTAGCCTACAAAAAGTAATTTCTTTAAAAAATCAAAACAATAATGCCTTATACTAGCCAACATTGTTGGGTTCACCCCTCCCCCATTCATCCATTTCCCTATTTCAGTTTCATTCTCCATCCCTCTCTCTCTTGTGCATTTCACTCTCCCACTTTTCTGCCTTTTCTGGAAACAGAGATCCTTGCTCCTGTTTGTGTCTTCAGCTGCCAAGGGACAGCTAGCCAAGACTCCCGAGGTCTTCTCCACCTCCATCCCCCGCCCTTCTCTCCTCTCTCCAGCCCTCGTGTCACCAAGCTTGTGTAACAAATATCAACCTTTCTCTGGTTCTCTGTCTCTGACCATGATCAGTCACAATGTCTAGTTCATATTTCAAATTGAACACATTCCATTTTACTCTGATTATTATTGTTTTGTCTTTATTGTAAATCCAACTGACAACAGGGATATAAACTGAATATTTCCTCTCATTTACAGTGAATATACTCAAAGTTTCAACAAAATGTTCTGATTTGGCAAACAGAAACCTACAACAACCTCTGTACACCCCGATGACCTGGTAAACAGATTTAATGAGCATAGCCTAAAAACTCCAATGTGCCGTCAAAACAAGGTCTGTTCCAGTTGTCAATTATTCTCCATGAAGATACCATAGCGTAGCGTACTTTAGACAGGTCAAGTGCTGATACAAGAGAGACAAACTTGAGGCACATCTGTTATTTCTGTAATAGCTACTGGGTTTGTACAACCATAAAGTTAAGGGTGTTTGACCTGGTTATTTCTGACCACTCAATCAATATGCCAGTGATTTTGTTCATCAACAAAATCAATCTAAACGTGTGTCATTGTGAAACCAACATTCAGAAAACAGATTTTTCTGTTGTGCAGAACTAATTTAACCCACTTTTTAGATATTACTTCTCATATGAATCCATCTTATAGCCCATTTAACAATGTACCGCCATCTGTTCTGAAAAGAGTCATTGACACAGTTGGCACTATTGTGAAGAGCTCTCCTGTTGTCTACAACAGGACTACTTTGAGTAACCACTACACCTCTAGTGAAAAACCTAACTTACTAATTTCTCGCTCCCATAGAACTATAGATCTATCTCCATTCCTATCTCTATCCAAAATTCCCAGAAAAATAGTGCCTGTAAGGTTCCTGGAGGTTCTGGAAAACAAATATATTTGGCAAAACTTTTGCAACGTGCAGCGTAATTCTGCCCAGTTTACAATTTTGGTTTTTGTACTTGTTTACCAGTACAGTACTGTCTGATACTTACAAGGGAACAAGATGTTTATTCAGGGAATAAGGGTGGAATTTTTAACTATACCTATTTTATTATTATGGGGTACATGAGCCTGATGAGAGTCGCACACAGGTCACAAACGAGTGTCTTCTGTGGAGCTGTTGTTAAGGGATGCTATCAAGATGCTTTAGCTATTGCCTGTGGTTTGGGCATTAAGTCTGCTCAGTTTGGGTGCAAGTTGCATGTAGTTTACCTTTTAGAAGAGATGTGCTGAGTTTGAAAGTTGAATGGCTCATAGCTCATCATATCATATTTTAATTTGAAATTGTGCTATGACTCTCAAAGACTGTAGTGTTCGCGTCTTTTACCGTTCATGACATTTACACTGTGACGCGACATCAAATCGATCATCTTACATCTACAACTGCCTTGGCCCTTAGATGGACACTCCTGCTTTTTAGTTCAGCTGTATCTACTGTAGAAACCTCATCATAACTGTAGTCCATAACAACAATGAACAACACCCTGTGTAACAGCAGTGTCAATCCACATACTCCCCTGTAAGTACAATGTTTTACCCAATACCAAATATATATTTACCAAATATTTTTGATTAATTCTTATGTTATTTGACAGTATTGATCTTTCAGGATAAGCTCTAAAGTATATCTGGAACTGCACATGCATGGTTTAAATATCTGTCTAATAGAAAGTTCTAGTGCTTCACAAATGGGTGTGATTTCTCAGTAGCTCCTTTAGTGGTGTGCCTCAGGGATCAATTCTTGTTATGTGTATTTGCTCCCCCTAGGCCACGTTTGCCAATTTAATCTCTCTTATTGTTGTTAGGCTGATGATAGACCGCTATATTGTATCTCTTATGTAACCATAATGGACCAAAAATTGCCTTAGTGTGATGAAAGAAAGAATTCCAACTTTTTTGCAGCTTAACTGTGAAAAAGCGGCGATTACTTTTACTGGCCTCAACCATCTATTATATCATACCTTATTGACCTGTGAGCTCCGGTCCAAACAGTTGTGAACTTTACAGCAAAGCTTTTGACAAAAGCAAGACATAGTTCACACATAACGCTTTCTCTTCGTTGCATTTCAAAATATTGTTTGTGTGTGTATTTGCTTTGTTTTCTGACCTGCAGAGGTGACGCTAAATGCTGAGCCAGATGTGACATTTGCAGATACAAGCTTTGCACGCTTAAGAAACGTCACAGCACAAGAGTTGAAGCTTTCATCTTAATCCAGAATAATCAAAAATATCGTACAACCATCTCCCATGATGGACCTTTGTCCTCTGCAGTCAGAAACATAGGAAAGTTGGCACTAATGAGACAGGCAGATGGCCTTTATATAGCCCTTTGGTGGTTAAAATCCATCCATTGAAGCATAAAGGGATGGCCGTGGGCTGATGTAGCATTAAATCTAACACATGACTTGAAGAAAAATATCTTTTCATTTATGTTGAGAAGAGAGAGAGAGAGAAAGCACATTAAAGGAGTGCATTTAGATCGCACAGCTGTCGACACACAGCTGGCATCAATTCACGTTGCCTTCAGAAACTATAGGAGAGGATTAATATTTCCATCATATTAACACCTGGTGAATCAGAGTGTAATATTGTTACAGAATAACAGAGAAAAAGTGTTGAAAAGAAAATTGAAAAGAAGAGGCATTGAGAGAGTAATGATGGAGCAACTCAAGGACCAGAGGTCCATTAAATTCTTACTGTTTAAAAAAAAATACAGTACTGTTGCCCATTTTGTTCCAATTTGTCAGCAAAGAAACCAGACACAGTTTACGGCCATGGTAGCAGCTTTGTTAGACTGTACTTCTGCACAGCTGTCCTTTGAGCTAAATTCTTATGTCAGAATACTAACATGCTCAAAATGACAATGCTAACATTTTGGTGTTATAATAATTTAAATAATAATTATAATTTGTACAGTTTTCGTCCAAAATGTAAGTTTTTCAGTCAGTTTACATTTGTGGAGATGGCACTTTTATTCTGAAGGATTCTACTCTGTCTTATTGCTGTTGCTTCTGGCGGACCACAAGAAAAATATTTCCCGGGAGAACCCTGGTTTCTTGGGAGAACGCAAAGGTTTTGCAAGACGACGTAAAATGCTCATGGGAGAATGCAAAATAATATCTACAATGTTCTTCCAAATGTCTCACGTACAGTAAGTAACAATGCCTGTTTGTATCTAATCACAGTTTAGCATTTGTTCACATCCATCCTATCATTAAAAAAACGAATCACCCTACAGACTAACTTCAGTGTTATTAGATTTTACCGTGTAGAAGAAAATTTTCACTACAAAACATGAGCAAAACACATATACTGTCAGTCCTCAAAGCTCACTGAAAGGTTAAAAGCTGAGCAATTCAAAGGGATCACTAAGTACACAAAGCAGAGCTATAACAAGGGCCACTGCTGTGAAATCATGGATAGGGACTTTAATACAAGTGAGTGTTGGGGTGTTAAGATGAAGATGAAGAGGGTTGTCTTTGGGTTTTTGGAGTTTTCAGTTTGTGAAACAAATATGGATTTGTTTGCCCTCCCATGTTTATTTCTTTATTTGTCATGCAGGATCACAAAACACCATCAGCTTGTTTGGATTTTAGCCGACAGTTTGAGAAAGAGAGTGATCTTTGGGTTCACAAGACATTGGGAGAGATGCTATGGATCAATCAGAGGGTGTTTAAGTCCCTGGCAGAGTCAGAGTCCTCTCCTCAATTTGCCCAACTGCTGCATTGCAGATAAAAAACCCTCCTCTGCCAGACACCTTTTACACACAACAGGGACCAGCTAACCTCACAACAAAGCACACACTACCAGGTGGAGGGTATATTTTTCAGTCTTCAATCAGTCTTTTTATTATTTATGAAACTGGAAAAATATAGCAAATCTGCACTTCACAGTATGCCAAGCAAATGTTGAGCTAGTTTACTAGTAGTAACTGCCCATTCAGTATTACAGTTACAATACATGGGCTCTAATACTTCATTCATTTAGAAATCTATCTCTGGTCTTATTGGAAACAAATGAGTTTTTGAGGTGGGGACTTATGAAGAATAATTGTGGTTATTTTCACACTGGGTTTTATTCTTCCAGATTGACTGTGTCGTCCTTTAGCCAAAAACTGGTTAAAGCCCATCTTCTTAACATTTTCAAACATCCACACTGGGTTAAACGATCTCTCTATATACAGTAGATCTGAATAATTACTACAGTTTCACAAAAGCAGTTAATTTGGTGCTTATTTGCTTATTCTCACTCACTTGTTTAACTTTGCTGCTGTGCTCAGGTCATACCTGAAGAAGCTTGTTATAGTTCTTTACATGTTGAACTAAATGGTCACATTCAAAATAATTTGCATTTATGAATTTAAAACTAACCACAGTTAATAATAGCAGAACATTTTCAGTTTGTGTATGATTTATTAATGTAATGCCACTGGGGGATGTGCCGCTATACACTTTTGCTTAATTGCACTTTAATGCCAGGTGAAAAAATATCCCACATATAGATATCTTGTAATTATCACTACAGGGCAGATCTTGCCTCGGCTAAGCAGTTGCATTCACACAAAATCAAATTTTGACATGTAAGTGGCATTAGATTAATATACTGTATATCATATCCGATACCATAATACATTGCAGACAAATAACACTGCAGTGAAATAAAATTGACATGATTATGATTATTTTTGGCTGGGTTTAACTGTGTTAGATGCCCATTATTAAGCTATTTTACTCTATGGATTTAAACAATTGAAGCTGAAAATGCCAGGAAAATGTGGTTCACCATATATAACAAAGAAAACACTGAAATACTGGAACTGCTACTACTACTTCTAATAATAATAATAATAATAATAATAATAATAATAATGAAAAAACAGCAACACTATGTAAGTCTTTGGGTTTATTGCCTTCAGGTTTCATAATGATATTATGTGGTTTGTTCAAACTGCCATTTGATAATGAGATCCCCAGATGATGTAAGTGTAGAAAATCTCCATTTTGAATTATGTATATACCAACAGAAGTGAGGCATGGCAAAGCAATTTGTCTCTACTCAAGTACAGTACGGTACGTTTGCGCTGCTTCACAGAGCTAATTATCATCTTTGCTGTTGACTGCAGCAGGTAAACCAGGATGTTTTGAGAGAGAGAGAGTGAGTGAGGCTCAACACTTTAAACCTTAATGGGCTGAGAGCTTATCCTTGAAAAACAGCATGTCATGCCCCAGACGACAAACTGTCCTGCTCCTCTGAAACCGCTGGCTTTTTGAGTGGAATATTTCACAGCTAGGATCACAATAATTATCATTGCTGCTCACGCTGCCTAACAAGAAAATTGTCTCAATTACCGCTGCTGTTTACACCCTAACTAACTGTGATGAATGATGGCAACTCCATGTTGCTTCATGATTGTTTTCTTGATTGTTAAAATAGGGAAAGCAGGTTGAGGTGTCGTTTCACACCTGTCACCTCCAGCGCCAGAAACATTCCTGTACACAGTATGTTTCAACTAGCACTTGGGCTGAGCAGGTATGGATAATCCACTGCAGTTATATCAGCACAATTGTTGGCTTATTTAAAAAAAAAAAATTACATATTGTGTTTTGAGTGTTGAGCATTTTCCCTCTTGATGATATTTTCACCATGTAAAACTCTCTAAATAAAAACAATCTGATCTGAATCTTAAGACATAATGTCATTCTGATGAGTGGTGGCAAAGAACTAAAGGTTCAGCTATCCTGGTTCCTTGTCATTGGCAACAGAATTTCTGTGTCATCCTATGTGATTTATACCTGAGTCACAAGTGTGACCATTAAAGTAGTGTCTTCCTGGCATCTTGTCATCACTGTGACATTGCCAGGCAACCAGTGCAGACTCTACGAAGTCACTGCTCCTAGTCAAGAAATAGTCCGGCACATAACATAAAGCCACAACTTGATATTTTTACATTTTGTTTTTTGTACAGATTAAATAAACAGGATATTATGTGTTAATTAGTGAGTTTTAGAGTTGCTAGTCGGCTGATTTTTTTAATCTTTCGATAGAGCCAGGCTAGCTGTTTTTTCTTTCCAATCTTTGTGCTAAGCTAAGCTAACCGGCTGCTGTCTGTAGCTTAATATTAAATGAACGGATACAAGAGTGGTATCAAGCTTCTTATCTAACTGTCACTAAGAAAGTCAGTACGCGTATTTCCCAAAATGTCTAACTATTCTGTTAAATATACAATACAATACAAAACAAAAACATATGGATTGAAATGACCTGGGGTTTTTGTTTTGTTTTTTGTAACTGTAGCATTTACCAGTCCAGTAAACCTGATGACTACCTGCTGTGGGGGTATACGATCACCATCAGCAAATACAACATCACTTAAATTCAACTTGATGGCGAGGCTCAATATGTGACTTAATTTGGCTTGATGGGATGTGGCCCTTTGGCTCAGGACAAGAATGCAAAATTTGAGAACTTGTGACCAGCAAGGGTGAGAGAGCCTCAACTCTGGGTAGTGGTGTCGCTGAATGATTCAGCCTCACCCAGAGCTAGGAGCTGCCTGTCTCTCTCTCACTCTCTCTGTCTGTGTCTGTGTGTGTTGCTCTCTCTCGCTCTCGCTCTCTCACTCTCACTCTCACTCTCACACACACACACACACACACACACACACACACACACACACACACACAACACACACACACACACACACACACACACACACACACACACCCCATCACCAGAAAACAGGCAATAACCCAGATGTGACACCCTGTTGATTTCCGTTCCTGTCCTCAGCTCATCTCACGCCCCCCCTCTCGCTCACTCACTCCCACACACACACACACACACACACACACTATTACCATACACTGTGCAAAACCATAACCCCTGATGTGAAACATTTCCCCCAGAATTATATAGCCCCTTTTAAGAATAGCATGAAACTAACGAGGAAACTACACATAAATATAACTCACACACATGCAAACACTTAACACCATCAAAACACTGGCAATAAGGTGACCAAAAACCAAATAATCACATACCAGTACTCACACAGCAATGGTGCAGCTATCTCTTATTTTCTGTTTTATTTTCTCACTCTCTCACTCACACACACAGAGCTGCTCAGGTATGGATGCCTGATGCTTCAACAATGAGAGACAGCATAGCTGATTATCATTAAAATTAGCTCTGAGCGCTGCAAAGGCTCTCTACAATAAAGTGTTAGCGGCATGGCTGTATCAGCACAGCACTTCCTGTTTACTGTTTAGTCCTGCAGCAGGCTGCAGACGACAGATAACAACAGTACAAAGCATGCTGGGAGATAAAAGCGCCACAAAATGTGCTGGGGACCCCGTAAGCACCTGTCGTTGCCTGATGTGGCATCAGTCAGTATTACTGCTGAGAAGAGTACTCCCACAAACAACCCTGCCCATGAGAGAAAGAGGGGATGGTGGAGAAAGCGGGAAAGAAAGAGACGTGTGTTTGTGATACAGTCAACATACTGTATACTGTAGTACGGTTAAACATTTATAAAACACTAATTCATCCCGCATTTAGCTGTTACACAAATGGTGTTTCAAAATTCACGCTACTCATCAAATTTATATTGTGCCCTATATGTTTGTGGTTGAAGGATCACATTTCTATGATATTGAATCTTGCCTGAAACCAACGAATGTGAAGAATAACAGCGGGTTCAAGGCTAGAGAGATGGACCTTTAAAATAGACCACAGATTTGAATCTGAAGTAAATCAGCTAAAATTCTGGGGGCAAGTGCTTAAATTGCCACTTAGTATCAGTCAGGTTTGTTCTAGCCTTGGGCAATACACATATTTCCTTTACCAGCTACAGGGTCATGAAAGTCATAAAAATGTAGTTGGTATGGGTGGATAGAGAAACTAAAGGGTTACGTGGAGATATTTTTAAGTTATACTACTCAGATAAATTGTGTATATATCTGAGAGTGATTTCTTCTTCCTTTTGGGCTTATTTATAGTGTATATACTTATATACAGTGCAGCCAGGACAGGACAGTAAGACATTTTTCATTGTTTTGGCTCTGTACTCCAGCATACTGGATTTGAAATGAAACAATGGCTATGAGGTTAAAGTGCTGACTCTCAGCTTTAATTTGAGGGTGAGATGAATTGTGTTTTATCCACAGTCCCCTATTTTTAGTTTCAGTGTTTCAAAATGTTTGTAGTCAATGACAGGTTGAAGTCTATGGTCTATATCGTGATGCTCTGACTGGTCTGTATTGCTACCATTTTCACTTCCTGCTCATTTTGGATCTTGTTGGCTTCAGTCCCATCTTCAGCAGGTGAAACGCAAGCTCATTTGGACTGATGTCAGATTAATGACTTGGCCAGTCCAAAACATTTCAGTTTGATTTAAAAACTCCCTGGTTTCCTTGATTGTATGTATGTTTAGGATCGTTGCCCTAAAATTACAGGAGGGCTACGATTCCTTCACTGTTCACCCAAATACCTATGAGAAAGAAATAATCTTGACTTGCTAGTGCAATCTGTTCCTCATTCTTTCTCTGTAAACACCAAACAGACATAAATAGAATAGCTGACATAGAGTCAGCCATTCTAGCATGCTAATATGCTAAACAGAAAGTGCAGCTGGGGCTGATGGGAATTTCATGACTTTTGCAGGTCATAAACCAAAGTATAACTGAAATTTTAATCTGATGATGGCACAAGATGAAAGCTAATACAAATCATCCTTTGGAGACCTTGAATATCTGAAACAAAACTCTCTAAAATCCATCCAGTGGTTGAGTTGAGATATTTCAATAAAAAACACAAATGTCAACCTCATGGTGGTGCTTCTGTAGAGGAAAAGTCAGAGGATCACCAAAGTCCTTAGAATACATCATCAGGGAACCAAGAATGGTTGTACAAAATGTTGTGCCAATCTATCAGGTAGAGGTTGAGATATTTCACTGAACAAGTGAAACAACTGACTTGCTGGTGGCGCTGGAGGAAAAGTCAGGAGATCACCAAAGTCATTAGAATTTATCCTCTTGGCAGCATAAAAAATCTGTAACATATTTCATAGTAATCCATCAAATAGTTGTCAAGATATTTTCCTCTGAACCACAAATGTCAACCCCATGGTGGTGTTAGAGGAAAAGTTGGGGGATTACCAAAGTCAACTGAATACATTGTCTGGGAACCATGAATCTCTGTACAAAATTTCATGGCAATCCATCAAGTAGTTGTTGAGTTCTTCAGTCTGGACCAAAGTGATAGACTGACAGACCATTGCCATACCCAGAGCCATGCCGCTAGCATGGCTAATAATTAGTAAGCCTTGATATAAACCGTGCAAAGATGATCCTGGATGAAGTGGCATTCCCAGTAAAACCGGTTTAAACTTTGTGTCATTGTTAATGGCAAACTTTTAGACTGCGCTTGTGTGAATTAGAAGATTTGAACACATAAATAGCGTGATCACATTTATCCACATTAGGGTGGACATGGCTTAAATGAATGTGATTGCAGCTGCACTGCATGCCAGGTTTAAAGCTGAGACATCAATTCAGTTTTAAAAGGTCACACCCATTGCTCAAAAATAACAGTTTGTGTTGGATGAGTTCTCTGCTGATTCCTCCATAAGAGTACAATAGCAGCAGAGAGGCCGCTCTAACCTGCACTATCCACACTGTGAAAAGCCTCTATTGGGAAGATCACTGCACCCATGGGACCAGCTTAATTAAGAGTGAGTGCAAACTTACACGTACACACATACAGTAGTTGTACTTGTCCTTGTGAGATCCCTCCACTGACATCCAAGCCTTTGTCATTAAATCAAACCTGCAACATCTGTACTACATAACCAATGTGCAGTGCTTACCCCAATCTCAACCCAAAATTATGCCTGACTTTGCAAAAACGTCCTCACTCAAGTGTAAGTGTAGAAGTCCAATTAGCCCACAACACTTCAACCATGCAGAAGTGCACATAAAGACGCATACTGTACTGTGCTTCACAAACAAAACATGTACACCTAGCATACTGTAGATGAAGCATGTGTTGCTTAACAGTATAACCTCCAGGATGGTTCCTGGCTAGAATGAAGCTGTAAATGTCTATGCATATGTTTGTCATTGGAGAATATGCCTGCCCTCGCTACAACAGGCTAATTAAGTTTCAGCCTCAGTGATAAATGTGGCTCTGCTTTGATTTACCTGCACTTGCCCTCGCTGTATTCATAGGCTGTCTTTCCCATATCTCTCTCTTATACACACACACACACACACACACACACCAAGTTGAATCGCCCCTGAGAGCAATTATCATGAAGTTCTACAGTATGTACTTGTGTTATTAATCTCTTCACTGACTTTTCTGTGACAATACAGCAGTTTCTGCGGTTATTTACAGAACAATTCCTGGCCAATAGGTTTTACTGGAGCTTATAATTACAGGCACAAATAAGCTGATGTATAGAAACCCAGCAGCTCGAAGAGTGAGTTAGCTTTTTATTGGGCAGGTGTGGTGGGAAATGGGGGTGTGATTCAACTCAACGACATGGAGAACCAGTGGAGTGACTCTATATATATATATATTTACAGTTTACCTTACAGACACAGCCAAAAAAAACACTGAATCAGTGGTGATGGTAAATGCTATAAAATCCATGAAGTGAAGTTTCCCACTACTGTTGGAGAAGCAGAAGCATATGACAGCACAGCCCAGTAAGTGTGGTGATTAGAAGGTGAAAAGCCGCTAGTCATAAAACTGGACTGGAATTTTTGTCGGGTTTTTTGTTTTTTAGATGTTTAGCTTACATTAAAACTGATTTTTAGCTACTTACGGGCAGCAGAAACAAGCTAAACACAACTCTGACATATAAACAGTTTCTAAGTGTATATGGTTAACTAGTTATCAAGCAGTTGCCTAGCAGATATAGAGCAACATTAGTATTCATTTGGAGATTTAATTTTGGCCACCTGGCGAATGTAAGGCCAAATTCACTCTCCTTTTAACTGAGTGAAGCTGATGAGGGTGATGAGTAACTGTAAACTGTTTAGTTGTCCCTTCCCAAAATAGCAAGAAGTTAAATAAACTTACAAAAAAATCCAATGTTTGCAAAAATGTTGACTGATTTTTTTTTTTTTTTGTTAGATCACAGTAACAGTTTTTACAGTGTATTCGAAGTCAAAGGCAACTGGATTTGCTGTTTTTTGTTTTGAAGATGGGATTAGTGGACGAACTGTAGAAGTGATGAAACCTCTAACTGGCAAAAACACTTTCAAGACTACAACAGCAAACCCAGTTGCCTTTGAATTAGCATAAATGCTAAGCAAATTGTATATAATAAGACTCAAAGACACAAAGTTCAGCTTTAAGTCTATGTTTCCACATTGGAAATCTGAACACATCTGGTCCTCGTCAGCCCTCATTAGTTACATCAGTATGAAAGCTTGTCATTTCCATTCGTTTTTATAGGCAGGCAGTAGTTAATGAGATTATTGAGAGATAGAAGCAGGAGTATGCCGTGGGAGGGTAAACAACAGGGGTTTGGAAAGGGAGAGATAGGCAAGGTGAGATCGTAACAGATGGCCTTTCTCTGGACTTCATCCATAGGCTTCATAAACACACACACAAACACACATTCACAGCCAGTATTCTAGTACTAAAAACGCCTGTTGGAGAATCACAGATGACCAGGATATTAAGCTTCCTGTTTGTTTGCAACTAAGAAACAGTGAAATCCTGCTCCGCTGACTCGTCATTGCTATTCTAAAATAGTTTTTGCTTATAATTATTCTCATTACAAGTGAAAAAAAATATATAAAGGAAAAACTACCTTTTTAACTCTAATTATTTTTCCAATTAATTATTCCAACTTTAAAACCAACCATAGCTGATATTCCATCCTGCCTGTTACCTTCACCTTTCCAACTCAATCTTAGCTAAAGGTGACTCGCTTTAACAAGTCAGAATGTGTTTTATTATCATCATCATTCTGCCACTGAGCAGCTTTTTCATTTGCCAGAGAAGATACGAGATCTAAGGCATCCCTCATAAGAGTAAAAAAGCAATTAGCTTGTTCACTGAATGTGTAACGTCTCCTTGTTAACATATACTAATTGTGAGCCTTGTCTTAAAGCTCTTGTGTATTGTTTCAGAAATAGAAAGAACAAAATAGAACACTGTACGCCGTTGAGGTTGGAAGATCACAACAAAGGTGCCTGCTGAAGCTCTCACTCCAAACCAACTCCTGTTAGAGACTCTGTGAAGGAGCAAAGCTAAAGGGAACTCTCTGAATTATGATTAATCATTTGAGAACTTCTTTGCATTTTAATTAAAACCAGTGATGCATTAGGCCACAACTAAATCTGTTTTCACCCAAAGAAATTTGTAATCATTATCTGAAACTGAAACAAATTTCCCCTGTAATTTCCCCAACAAATAACTTTGAAACTAATTACCAAGACGTACATAACTATCGTCACCTCAGGTGGGTGGTAACAAGTAACTTTTTATACACGTGCTTAAATTACTTTTATCGTAGTAAATTGTACTAAGTTAACTACATTTTTGAAGGGTAATTGTGACGGCATTTCTTACTATTTTCAGAATTTTTACAAACCAATCAGTCAGTTAATCAAAAAAATGATCAGCAGATCCATCCATAATGAAAATAATCATTAGTTGCAGTCCTACAAAATAGTTAAAAATGTGCTCCACCTCAACCAACTACAACAGTAAAATCCTGCTTTTACATGAATGCATGAATAATAATAATCTAATGATATAATATAAAATACTCTGCATTGAGTACTTTTACTTATAAGTAACGTTTTCAATGCATGACTTTTACTTGTAGCAGTGAGTCTTTTTACAGTGTAGTATTAGTACTTTTACTTAAGAAAAGGATCTGAATACTTCCTCCACCACTGTCACTGAATATGATGAACGCGAATGTGCACTGTGGCCTGTACAGTGACCTTCAACCTGCAATTCAATCAAATGTCTTAAGGCCCTGTTCCTTAATACCTTGGTATTCCTGTCAGGTACTAGATTGAGATCCTTGAACAATCAATGACACTGTAGTTTTCAACTCCACCACCAGCTCCTCAGATTCATTAAAGAACATATCCTTTATACCTGTTAGTGACTAACTAATTCATGTTAACGTTGATGGACATCAGTTTTTGAGAAGACAGCGTCAGCGCTGCCTCACATTTGTACCTTAACTTGTGTACATATTTGCTCAGTATGGATTGAAAATGCTCCGCAATGACACAGCGTTCATGCCAAATTTGTCCCTGATCAACTCCAGAGGTGCTTTTGGTGATCAAATATTCAATCTCAATTGAATATTTGCACATTTTTTACACTACACTTGTTTAAAGTTTCTCTCTCTTTGCAATAAAATAACCCATACAATACGTCTATGTTAATATCAGGTGTAACAAAGGCATCACTAGTAAAATAATGTATCGCTGAAGTTGTTTTCAGGTAACAGATTGCAAGGTCTCTGTAGTTTTTGGGGTGTGTTCAAGTGCAGCTAGGTCCCACACAACCAAGCTCAGCTGTCATAAAGTCCGGGGGGGGAAAATCCTGCAAAGCTACAATATATTAACTGGCACCATAAATAGATAATCCAGCCAAAAACTGTCTGTTACTTATATTTTGATTGATTTTCCCCGCAGGCTGTTTTAGCTGAAGGTCTCTCTTCATCCTTTCATTTTAATTGGCCTGACATGAGGGGAATCATGCATGTCACTGACATTCAGAAACATATACTCGTCTCTTTATGCAGAAATCTCACTGCACTGCACACTCATTATTTTTCCTTTTCCAGAATTTTGCGTGCAACAGTGTTTGGCCTCTTACCCTAACCAGATCATTCAATTCAACTTCCCAAATATTCTCAGTCATCAGCCCTGAGGAAAAACAACAGATGTGGTTGTTGAGTAAATCTCACCAATATAATTATAATATAATATTTGTTTTGTTTTGATGGATTAGTATGAAATTAAAGGTTTCATAATAACAGAGTTGTGAACAATAATCAAGGATGATGAGCCTTTTTAACAAATTTACATTTCCATAAATCTAAAATGTTTAAGAATGTGATCATGTTCATTGGATTGTTATATTTAAGTTTCTACAGTCAGTTTTTGAGACACAGGTTAAGACAATTTGTTGATTGGGATTTGTGAACATTGCCAAATTATACCCAAACAATTTCATTTTGCAGAAATGATACAGTATTGATTTTACACCTCATTAGAATAGTGATAACTTAAGAACTGTATACAGTATGTAATATTTAAAAATAAAAACATCTTTTTTTATTTTTTAAATATTTGATTGAAAATATTTTAGAATTATTGTGCCATTTTATTGCAAACTTTACTTTTTGCACACTTTTCCTAATGTTGCGTTTAATCAAGGTCGCAGCAACTTGAGCCCACAGAGGCTCAAATACCATGTTGTCTTAAAAAATACATTAAAATCCTATATTTCAAGCCCCCATAACTGTATATTAGATATAAAGGGATAATCCATGCTTTAGATTACTCCATCTGGTGCGTTAAACTGCCACTTATCATTACCATCAATCCACAAGTGACCCTCTCATCTTTGACTTGCACAACCTTAAGACCTCTTGATTTACAAAGTAAGGCCTGCAATCTGCAGAGCACACATGCGTAAGCACATGAATCCTCTTGTGCAGAAAGCTTGTTGATTCTCAGTTATAGCGGACAGGCCTGTAGTGGATTTTAAGAACGGGGGGGTGGGGTGGGGTGACTGGGTTATAGAGTGTCTGACCTGTTTTGATGAACAGAATCTGAATTCAAAGTAAGTAATGTCAATGAGCCTCCCGCAGTACCGAGTGCCAAGCACCAGCTGAATCTGAGACACTCAACCGTCAAAGAATCTGTTCCTCCATCTGTTTGTGTGCGTTAAATGAGGATACTTAATAAATAAATGGCACAGACTGAAAAGCACACATAGTCAGTGACCTTGCAAGAGTTGTGGCTGCTAATTTACAGTAATTTGACCCGCAGGTCCCCAACATCTCTCTTATTCATAATCAAGCAAGCAAAGCTAAATGGAAACCTGTTTATTATTAAAATTATTCTGAACGCTCTTAAGCACTTGACCATAAAGAGATCGCAATTTGAAACAAACAGCCAGTTACTGGAGTTGCAATGGAGAGACACTGGGAGATGATGCCATCTGCAGCAAGAAAAATACAATGAGTAATCACGAAGATTAAAAAAGTGCAGAGTGGCAAAGGTGTAATCTTTTTTTCCTGACTTACAGTAACAAGGGAGTTGGCAGAGAAGTGATGATGGTTCACGACAGTCTGGGAGAAATGGTATGATATGGTTGTGATGTTCCATCTGCATTTGCCTGCTATGCTCCAATTCACCTAAGATAGAACAAGAAGGTCTTAAATTGTCCTAATAAAGCCAAACATTTCTTAAATTAAGGTGTTTATAATGAGAGAAAGTGAGCTGTTTCACTGGTGGCTCTGGTTATGTCTTTGTATATCTTTACTTTTGTTCCAATCTTCATAGATATGTAGAGTAGCTTTTAGATTTTTTTTAATGTTTTTTAATTTAATAGAAGAAGACAATTGATGTTGCATTTATTGAAGAGCCTCATCAGCCAGAAACAGAGACAATGAAGTGGAGAAGGGACTCACTCATTCAGTGGATCATTAGAACCCAGTTCTTTTTCCAATGGGAAACATATGGTTCCTATATTGTTTTTTTTTAAGAAGTTATGCGTAACTACTAGATCAGTGTGGGTGGTATAATATGAGTGGATGTTGTTATTTAGGATATGCCCCTGGCAATGTGGATATCTTTTTCTTTCTCAAAAATAGAATAATAATCACTGTTGGGCAAGTTACATGTATGATGTAAATTATTCATTTCTCCACAAGTGCTTGTGGATGCATTATTCTGTTATAGTTCAAGTATGAAAAATATAGTAAATTTAAAGGATAATCTGGTTTTCTACCTCAGTATCCTGATATGACTGTGTGCCTTCACCTCAGCTAAAAGTTTAGAGGAGCTGTCGAACATAACTGGCCATAGCAGATTAGTGGCCCAGAAAATAACAGATTTCTTGTGAGAGTGAGGCTGCATGTTATCTGTATATCCACAAGTGCATTTATTCAGAATCTACACTGGTTTTTACACCACCTGGAGGCTTTCTGCCTGAAAATCCAATTTCAAATGAACACGACCCGAGTAGCAAGTAATGAGTGTTACTTCTCTGAGTAACTGTAATGTAATTACTGAATTTCAAATTGTAATCCCTTACATCACTGAAAAATGTACAATGTAATTGTTGATGATTTCAAGTAGTAACACGTAAAAATTAAGTTGCCATTCATATCATCAGAAAAGCTGAATTTGCTTTTATTTTGACTGGCAGTTGTTGAGAGATGTGTACAGTATTAGCGATTTACTTTTGGACCTTTAAAAGACAATCCAAGAATTCAAACTGTTCATTCAGAGTCTTCCTTTGTGGCACTTAGTGTTACAATACACTGTGCTCTTGTTGAGTGGCTCAGCTTTGCCCACTGACGGTCATGTTTGTTGATGTTTCTTCAGCATCGATGAGCATCGTGTCTGTGAGACCAGCACTGACCATCGAACCTTGTGAATTTTAATACACTTGTTCCTTGACTGAACTGCACGTCATGCTAGTCATGACACAATTATTCTCCTTGTCACAACAACTCCACAGGCTAAACCTATACTTCTCAGCTTTGAACCTCTGGCATGCTTGACTACACACAACAAAACAATGAATTCACTCATGAAAGTAAAATAAACCGAGGAGTATTTTCCACCCCAGACTTGTTGATGCCTTGGTAAATGCACAATTGAATATATTTTGTTGTTTATTGTGTTTGTCCCCTCTGGGTGTGAGTGCAGTCATGTCAGCTAAAGAAATGATGGATTGCATGAATGGATTGCAAGCCTTCACTAAGGTCACATTATCGTAACGTATCTGCAAGCAGATCTGCTGCGGACTGAAAATCACAAGCTCAAGCCACAATTGCCCAAACAGTCATTTGCGATTTCTTACCTCAAATGATAACAATCAGCACCCTTTCTACAAACAGATTTGAACAAAAACAGCAATTTGTCTTCTCGCTGCCCCCTTCTTTTGAACTTTGAGCAAATCACGCTGAGTGTGTGTTGTTTATTTGTGTGGGTGACAGCAAGGGGTTCACTTTGAGCTGAAGCACACAATTTGTCAATTTGGTTTGGATGTGAGTGGAAGAGTGTGTGTGTGTGTGGTGAGCATACAAAGGCACAAATATGCATGTGTGCATGAGAGTGTGTGTGTGTGTGTAAGCATGCAGCTGGGCAGTGGATGTTTATGTGACAAGATTACAAAGATCTTCATGTGGTGTGTTACATCACAATGTTTGTGCAGATCTCACACACACACACACACACACACACACACGCACACACACACACACAGACAGAGCGAAGCTACATTGCTCATGGGCTTGGCTAGTTATGTAAATGCAAAGGAAGCAGGGTAACCAGGACCCAGGGAGAGGACATTCCTAGTTTCTCTCTAACTGCAAATGACGAGAGAGGGCTGTCCCAGGGGAGAGCCCTCCCACCAGTAGCTGTGATGGCTGATGACATCACTTATTAAAGGTCACAGTAAAGAGCACACACTGCTGAAAGGGACAGACTGGAATTAAACAAAGACGACTGTAGTTAAAGTGGCTTTGACTCCTTAGAAGAGCAATCAATACTAATGCATTTATCCCACCTTTGCTTAAACCCTGGTTGCAATAAACGCCAAATGCCACTGCTAGCTCTGTTAACAAGTGATGTTTTTTCTGTTCAGTTCTGTTAAATCTAAAATCTATTATCACTCTTAGCTAATGGCATCCTGTCTATGCACATAATGCAGGTGTGCATGTGCACACCTGCATGTATGCATTTACATATGCATATTAGTGTGTGTGTGTGTGTGTGTGTGCGTGTGTGTCATTATGTGCCAAACTTTTAACTTAACATACAAGGAAACAAATAATTTCATGGAAGGTTACATTAAAGGGTTTTCAGTTCACAAATTCCCTGCTGTGGTTCGATGTTCCCACATGAAACAGGATGTTTGGCCAGGAGAGACACAGTCAGAGATACTAATGTTAGCTTTTACTCACCGCCTCCCTCACCCCCCGCTTATGGAGGAGGTGCAGGAAGAGGAAGACAGGTTAACTTGCCCAGTATAGTACATGCTCACTCTAATCCCCCTGGTGTCAAGTGTGTATATATATATATATAAAATAACTAGCACCCCACTGGCTCATGTTGTTGCTGATAGTGCTATTTGGTAGACCTGCAGGTTTTTTAATTTGAATTTTATACATGCCCCATGAGTGCAAAATGCAACAGTGTAAAAAATAAAATACTTTATAGGAGGAAAGATGGCAGCACAATACACCCATGGTGTACACCCAAGCAACAACATGGACATTTTATGGAACATTTAAGAAACACAGAACATGGAAGTCTCCCCATTGCATCATATGTAATTTTCATTACAATGCAAACTGTTACCTAGAATGTGATTTATACCTTTTGTGTCGCTTATTTAAGCAAAACCTGCTGTTTTACCTTGTAGTTTTCTTGCTGTCTTTGATGTTTCATACATTTCAGCAGTGAAATTAAAGTTGCAATGAAAGTGCATTATTGCATTGTGTATTGTATATTTATAGTTTCACATGAGACATGGAATGCTTGCCAAGGACACAGCACACAGAAATTTAATATCACATAAATGTGATATTAAATTTCAGTGGCCCTCTTTCCAGTCAACAAAACCTACTTTTTTCTGTCCAGAGTTATTACACTCTGCTGAGAAGACCTAAAGAGGCCACGGCATCGAGGTGGGAAGATTATGATCCTAAAAATGATGATAATGATGAAGATGACTACAGTCTTCATCCTTAGGCCATATGACTATTTACATTACGTCAGAAGTTTCTAGTGTGTGGGTGCCACAGTGATGAGACTGGTTGGGTGTAATCCGGGCTGACACTCGCCCACACTTTGTTTCCCCAACTCCATGGCATCAATGTTCACATGGTGTCTCATACACACACACACACACAGACACACTAACAGCAGGAACACATAGGGAACAAAACAAATGATAATGTAAAGAGAAAGGGACAGACACACAGAGAGAAAAGAGGGTTACACACACACAAGGGAGATGCTGTTTTGCTAAGTTGTTTTGAAAAATTCGATTTTAAAAAATGCACTGACAAAGCAGGATGATTCGGTTAAGGCTAACACAGCTGTAGTGTAAATGGATTTGCTATGCTTTATAATGGAGCTTATAAACATGCAAATCTCTCTTTTCCAGATGTAGAGAAGGAGGTGAGGTTAGATCAGAAGTACTGTTTACAGAAGACAAAAACACAAAGGCAAACATTTCTCTCACTCCTCAGAACCTCATAGTCTCTACCTTGGCTCCCTGGGAAATGGACTATTCCCTTCTCTCTTCTTCCCCCCACTCCCCCTCTTCCAACGCTTCCCACTTCTACACCCTCCTAAACGCTTCTTCCAAATCCCCGATGGCCAAGCATAGTGCTTCTCTGTTTCAGGCAGGATATTCCAATCGGAAAAGATGAATTAATGGTTTGAAGATCATTGCTCTGGTTTCCTGTTGCCTCCGCACTTTCTGAACCCTCCACCACTATACCACTAGTATACCACTTCCACAGGAGGAAGGCATGGATATGGTTTCAGCTCGTGATGCTATTTACACTGAAGAGAAACATAACAAGACAAAAACTGTAAAGCCCTGCTAGCAGCCCCTAGAGGCTATAGTGTGCATTACACTCAACAAATTAAAGAGTTAGAACAAACATCATACTGATTGGGAGAGCTGGGGGGGGACGCCGCCAACACAAATCAACATGGGAAGGTTGAAAATGCAGTGATTCAGCTTACAAAGGAAAAAAGTCTGTCATAATAAAGTGCATGACCATAGGGCAACAGTCAGTTTCCAAGCAACTGAAATGGATGAGCATTGGATCGAGAGTGTTCTTACCAGAAACACTTGTTGTTGACACTTTTCCTGACAAGTGACCTCTTACAGTGAGTACACTCTGACTGTCCTCTTTCAGAAACAAAAGCAGAAGTAATGTGACATTGTTATTCTGTCACAAAACATCTTAGGAAGAAGGCTGGGGTGGACCCAATGTTGGGGTCCACCCCAGCATTGGTTTCTTTTAACCGAGACATCAATGTTTTCCTAACCCCCCCAATGGACACAATCTTTGCCTAATGTTGTTCCCTAAAGTTGCATTGATACACTTTCTTGGCCCCTTGGGGGCAGCGAGACGAGCTGAAAACATAACATCAAATATTATCACCTTGAAAAGTTCTTATAGTGAATGTGTCGTCATATAATTGCCTATTCACACATCCAGAAGACAGAGACAAACATTTGGAGTCGTATTCCTGGCCACACTCTATTTTTAGCTCTGTTTTGGTATCAACTCCTGAGGAAAATGTCTCAATCAAGATCAGGTCTGTTCAAATGACCACAACTATTTCTGTGGTTTGCTTTTCAGAAATACAAAATGGAGAAGAAATGAAAAAAATGTTTGCTATTAGTTTTTTGTGTGTCTCTTATGAATGAGGCCATGTTGTCTTCTCCGCAAACCAAAGTTTATTTTCGACAGACTTTTCAAATGGCTGTTTGATCCTCCATTTGAGAAAGCTTTCGTTTTTCTGAAGTGGTTGCCATGTTCACCCACTTTGGATCCACTCTGATAATGGATGCGTGTAATTTCATCACCAGGAATGGTTTCCAGCCTTTGTTATGTGTTGAACAGAAATGGAAAAACCTATTCAAATTGTAAAATCCCACCTGAGCAGGGGTAAA
The DNA here is from genome assembly GCA_002120245.1 of Maccullochella peelii. Classification (NCBI taxonomy): domain Eukaryota; kingdom Metazoa; phylum Chordata; class Actinopteri; order Centrarchiformes; family Percichthyidae; genus Maccullochella; species Maccullochella peelii. The sequence goes on along the minus strand of LKNJ01002947.1, from coordinate 24,511 downwards.
AATCTTGCCTCTGTCAAGTGAATGGTGCAGCAACACTGACAACACACACTCTCTGATCTTCCATCAGATACTGTTTGATAGACTGGGAATACAAAAGGAGAGAGAAAGGGGATCAGAGGGATTGAGACAGACATTGAGACACTAGACGTAGATTAAACCCTTCTTTTCATTTGATTTCTGCATTAATGGAAATATATGTATGGAAAAGAGATGACATTAAGATTGTGAGCTGATTCCAAGCCCACAACATTTCAAGACATCCAAGATCTGCAACACGTTCACACTCTGGAAGCTTTGCAGCCATAAAAGAGAAGTGGAAAAGGAAATGAGCGGTAAGGGGGAGGTAGCATGGTGTAAAATAATTTGGTGCAGAACCTTTTACCAGCTTGACAGTTTTGCAGCGGCCAGGCCTTGGCTCAGGCTGCTGTCTGTCATGTCTTTTGGAGGTTAGATAAGCTTTGCATCTTCAACTCACTAACAGCCTCTGATTGATGGGCAGGATGCTGTGATAAACAGATATTACCACTTCTGCAGCAGCCCAGCAGCTGAAGTGATACCTCATATCCATACACATTACTTGCACAAAAACCTTTTCACGATGTATTTCCTTTTCTCTTTGTAAGGAAATCTCTATAAATCGTTATCATTCACCATTATCACCATTATCGTTGGTGCTTGAAACTAAGCTGCTCCAGAAAGTGCAATATGGATGAGCTGCTTGAGATGAAAGAGAATAGGACTGCACAACGCGAGGTCCAACTGATCACAGGAAAGAATATTGTAACATCTCTTGTTCATTTGAATAGATTGTCATATCTCCCACTGTACTCTGCTCTGTGGGAGGGTTGAAGCATTGCCGTATTACATACCAGCATCTCCTTTACTGTTCACCGCAGTTCACAGTGAACAAGGTCGTCCTGTGGCAAGCAGCTCAGAATATGCTTCCAGGAGAAAGCGAAGACAGACGTGGAGAAACCTATAGTTCCCAAAGAAGTTGATTATGGACAAAAAGTGCTGGCAGACTTCACCAACGTAGTAACTCATCAAATAAGACAGCTAAGATTTAACAAATTCTCATGAAACACTGTCAAAAGAGTGACACATATATATGTGTTATAACCTGCCATTAGAAGACACTCATACTCATTATATGGCATTGTTTTGAGACATGAGTTGTGAAGTCAGGTTTTGCAAAAATAAAAAAGACTTTGAATATGAAAAGATTATATCTATTTTTAAATAAAGTTGAACTGTGTATGTTACCAATATTTAGAGTTTTTTTCACTTACCCACCAGTTCAAATGTTATTACCTGCAATGCACAATTAAAAAAAACATGATTTATGAAAATGGAGGTATTTGTTTTTGCAAATGAACCCTAAAAGTCAACGAGTCAAACACTTTAGTTATGACTTTATTTAAAATATATGAAAATATGGCACTTTCAGTAAAGAAGGCAATGGTGTCATTGTTATTGTTGGTCTAAGGTTTTTTTTCTGTTTACATTGTATGTTAAAGTATAAAGAAGAATTGAAGCAACTGAAAGAGTATCTTGTTCTATCTAGTAGGCTTTAAGGTGACATTTCTTATAAGGATCCATTTTCTACCTTGCGGCACTGATGTGATACCCAGATTGGTTCTTTCAGCTTCTACAACTGTTACAGTGCAGGTATGCTGTTTCCAAGGAAACGGTAAGACATTTGAAGCATCTCCACAGAAATAGTTTCCAAAGCATGACTGGGTGGATCAGATTGGCCGGGCTGGAAGAAGACTCCCTGTGAGTGTGCTCAGGGCGCCTGTCAAAGAGTCTCATCAGCTCAAAAAGGGGCTCTGCTTATGGCATCATGGCTGCCATCACCACTATCATCACTGTCACAACGTCATTGTCACGAGCGGCAGATATTTATTGGTTCCAATTTAAAAGATTTGTTGGGAGCCAGCGATTTCAACATTTCAATGTCTGCATTGAAGGAATGCTATAGTTATAGTTTACATAAACAAAAGGATACCACCCCTTTGATTCCCATCAATTATTCACTCGTCATCATCATCATCTAATGTTCCTCATGTTTATCGTTCCAGCATCCTTATTATCGTTCTCATTATTAACTCTTGTCAGATGAGTAACAACACGCGAGATTATTGCTGTGTGTCTGTGCTGATTGGTGATGATTGCTGTAGTGTTTTTCTTCTTCTTCTACGATCACTTTGCAGTGTTACCAATACTTTGACATCACTGGACTGACAGCAGCACCCAAACCCCCTATGCAGACATCAAATGTGGACTATTCAGCTGAGTTTAGTGAAGCAACCAAAGAATCTCAAAGCCAGAATTTAAGTCTGTGCCAAAAAGCAACTGTCTAGTCATCCACTTAATTAATATATTAAATACATTTTAAAGGACTATGTGGCAACTTTTTGTAACATTGCGGCTGCGTAGCTTTGACAGGCAAAAGCTAATAATAAAGATCTATTGGAAATATTGACATTAGACCATCTGTTTATCAGGCTTGCATTTTCAGAGCTTTAGCTACCATTAACTTTGATGAGAGCATAAAAATGCTTATTCTGACATCCTAACCTGTGTGCAAATGCATTCTGTTTGAGGAAATGGAGACTTGTAGCATATTGGAAACAATTGGTAGGTATATTTAGGAGTGGCAATGGTAGGGTGCAGAACTGCAGGGCCACTTTGACCTGTCATTTGTTTTACCATGCAAAAATATAGATTATGATCACTTTACTAAAAAAAGTGACAGATTTTGACATGGATCGTGCACACTCATTGTAATGTTAACAACAAATTGAAGATTTCATTCATCAATTCAATGTTTACTTGTTAGCAATTTATAGCTATTACAGCTGTTAAGATTACAATGTGGGGCAGCACAAATGTGTCGGCTCGCCTCCGAATGAGGAGGTTACAACGTTACAGTGACATTTGCAGGTGCATTTCACCATGTCATCATTGTTTTGGACGCTCCCCTGTGGCAGCGGAAATTGTGTTAGCCTTGGTGAAAAAAACGTAAGTTAGAGACAGATCGCCACACACATTTGCAGTTCTCAGGTGAGGTGGACCTGAAGAATTCTGTGTTTTGAGAAAAATTTTGCTAAATACTTAGACTTTTCACTCACTAATTGAGTGCATATTTTCATATTTTTAAACACATGTACAAATCTTATGCACATTCTGTCATGGTCCCATGGATCCCTTGTGTTTCAGCTGTTTATCCCTTCCTTGTGTTCCTTGTGAGTCCCCTGTTTGTTCTCTCTCTGTCTGTGTGTGTTTGTCTGGGCGTGGCGCTCCGTCTCACTCCTGCTGCCAATCTACCTGCACACCTGCCACCCATCCTCTCATCAAGCTCCTGCAGTATATAACCCCCCAGCTCTACTCTCCACTCTTTGTCAGATCATTCAGTTTGCCAATGTGGTACTAACGCCGCAGCCAAACCTGAAACCTCAGTTTAGTATTTTCTTGTGTATTCCTGAATCTTGTTTAACTCTGAGTCTTGCCCTCTGGTCTATTCCCTCCTGAGATCTCTGTCTGCCTGCCTCATCCAGCGCCTCGCCAGTCAGCCTGTCAGCCCACAGCCCAGCTCTGTATCTGCCTGCCCCGCTTCTCCGTCAAACTCTGACTCGCTCTTCACCTCCATTCCATCAATTTCTAAATAAACCTAATTAACTGTTGCCAGTGTTTGTCCAAGTTCTGCTTTTGGGTCCCAGCTTGTGCATTCGGAGATTTGTCTAAAGGGGAGACTTTTGAAAGGAATCACTCCCACAGATTGAATTAATCTAACGCTGTAACATCATGAGAAAGAATGGAACTTTCTCTAACTTATCTGCCTACCTGTTGCACCTTCAAAACAATAACACATCATCCATTGCTTTGTCAGGGTGACAAATTATGACACGGCTCCCCATCATCCATTGCTTTGTCAGGGTGACAAATTATTACACGGCTCCCCAGGTAGTTAGATGCCATGCACAACTACACATATTTTTATTAAATCAAATATTGATTGCCATGTCATGATTATTCTTATCATAAAACAAATTAACTGTCTTAACATACTCCCATGCTTATTTGTTCACCTGCAGGGCAGAAACCATTTGTTTTCTTTCCTGTTTTATAATGAATGACATACAGTACATGTTACACCTGATGCATGTACACTGTTTGCCTCTTGTTTTGCAATTGAAATTTGGAGACAGGTTGATTTGCATGAGCAAAAGTAGCAGAAATAGTACAGGATTATAATTTAAATGGAATCAACTCATCAACTTCAGGACTGTGACATGTCACAAAGGCAATGATGCCACTGCATGTGACCTGTCAGCCTGTTGTGGAGTCACAGGTGCATAGGCTGACATACTGTACATGCCAATCTCTGAGGTATTAAAGCCTTTGAAGTGCTAAATGTGTCATTTTAATTCAAAAATGAGAGAGAGTTTCTTGCCAGGCTGGAACAGAGGTTATACACACCAGATAAAGAACAATCAAAACAACATCTGTTAGGTTTTCCTGACATGTGACCTCTTGTGGTTGTGCAAAAAATGGCAGTCCTTTCTCAGCTGCAAAGGTGGAAAAAGAAGACTAGTGTTGGATGTCTGGGTGTATAAAGAATTTCACTTTGACACAGGTGATCGTCCTGTCCCCTACAATCAACTTTAGTTTCTTTTAACTGTGTAGGTGACCTTTCCTGAACCAGACATTTTAGTTGTTTAAAGCTATAATAAATGTTTTATTCCAATCGATCAAATGACTACATGTATTTCAAAGGGCTCACTCATAGTGACAAACCCACAGAGAATCATCACCCAACTCTGCAGTTCTCCTCAACTCTATAGAGCGTTTTAGTGTCTCTCATTTTGATTTTGTCGCCCGCAGATTTATTGTTTTGGTTCACTTTGGTTCACACACAGAAAAAGCTCTAAAAACCCACTACATGCTACTCAGCACCACAAAGCAGACTAGCTGGTGAACAGAGTGCAGCATTTAGCAGATGTGGAGCAAGATATTTCCGGAGTTGGTGGACACCAAAAACAGACCTAAAAGGAGACTTGAGTATTGAACTTATTCATCAGTTCACTGAAACTCCAATTGAATGCTAATGTTTCTCCTTATCTTAAAAGGTGATAATATGTTAGTGTTATGTTTACAACTTGTTTCTGCTGCCCCAAGTGGCTAAAATATAAATGCATGTTTAAACTTAACCAGACCTTAAAGCAATAGTTTGACATTTTGGGAATTATGCTTTCTTGCCATGAGTTACATGACAAGATTGGTACCACTGTCATTATCTGTCTGTTAAATATAAGGCTACAGCCAGCAGCCAGTTAGCTTAGCTTAGCATAGAGACTGGAAACGGGGGGAAACAGCTGGCCTAGCTTTGGTGAAAAGTAACAAAATAACCTCTAAAAGTCTCTAATTAACATGTTATATCTTGTTTGTTCAATCCATACAAAATCCAAAGTGTAAAAACAACAATTTGCCATTTTATGACAGGGGGATGTGTGTATATATAGGACTATTTCTTGACCAGGGCCTGTTGCCAGGCAACCAACGAAGGGAGTTACTGCTCTCTGGCTTGCTAGATGCTTGACTTTCTTCACCAGCTGCTTGTTTAGTTTGGATCACCACTGTTTTGTTCTGGGCAGGTAGCAGTCAATAAGCGTGTCTGAGCTTCTGGGTTCCATTCTTCAGACTCACCTGCTTTGACAACGAGTTCCTAAAACCAAGTGCTCTCACCAGGTCAGTCACAGATTTCTGTTGCAATTTCAATTTGCAGTTCTTTGACTGTGAAAGATATGCAAGCCACGGCTGAAAAGACAAGTCAGTTCTGCAGTACTGTAAGTGTGTGGGAGGTGAGAAGCGGACTCTTTTGGGGTCAACTCTCCATCATGAGACATCATCACTGCGCCTCAGGCATGTTCCTGGTTAGAGGTGGCATTTTCTTTCTTCATTATTGCCGCCTACACTTCCTCAACTGGATGGAAGGAGATTTAAGGAGATTAGAAGTGATGTAATGTCTTCTGACATCCTATCCTCGACAGCATCACCCGGGGGTGGGGGAAGGCCAGAGACACGAACTCCAGTGCAAGAACACTCACACGCACACACACACACACACACACATACATCTGGGAACCACAGTGTCACAATGCAGGGACAGCAAGCATGTGAGCAGTCATGAAAAGGCGCAATTTGCAAAGCACAGACATACACACATTACCACACCAACCTACACTAATATATTGTGCCACTGAAATGAAGCCAGGGATCATAAGTGACACTGGCACTAATCAAACTCATGGCAGTGATTAATCACACTTCCCTAAGGAAATATTGTTGTTTTATTTCTAATGAATAATCAAACATGTTTACAGCACTGTTATTGGTTTCACATTTAGCATTGCGTACCCACAGTACATTTTGAAATTAGACTAAACTCACAGTGAGGAGTTTTGCTATAGGATATCACAGTATCAAGATCTAAAGGCAAATGTCAGGGCTGTCACTCAGTGAATGGGAACTTACACATTAATTGTTAGAATTTATTTGAACGCAACACACGTAGCCTAATCCCTAAATTATGTTTACGTGGTTCCTTTCATTCACAATGCCTCTGCTGACTGACAAGCTAACGTTACTCTAATGCAGTTGCATGTTACATAGTTAGCAAACAGCCTTACCTTTATCCACGATTCCAAAATGCCTCCACACATTACTTCTCAGATAATTATCCATTCAGCGTGAAGAGAACGACAATAGCATAGTTTACTCATAGGACAACAGGACATGCAATAGGCCAGTCCTGTTTCACTTATACTTTGTGGATTTTGAGTATAGAAGTTCACTCTCGACCCTGAGATGTGGGTAAAGTTTGAGTTTTGATTATTTGGTGGCAAATATTTTGAATTAAATCTGAATAAATCATCACAGATGAAATTCTCATCTTTTCCCAAATTTGAATAATAGTTCGAAAGGGAAACATGTTGCAAAACAATACACAAGAATGTGAGTAGTTATTAAGGGCTGAGTGAGGAACAAATCAGGAACGACCCGATAATAATGAATCGTTAATGTGTAGTTCCTGAATAACTTAGAATTGAGGACTGTATAGTAGATAATGAGGAGTTACTGGAGAACAGACTGGGAGATCATATATTAATCAATCATTAGGTAATGTTTAGTTCATAAGTATCCATGACATACTGACCACTTTCTTCATGAAAACTAGTAACTCATTCATTTCTAAATACTTAATCATTAGTTACTCTTTTTGAGCACCCCCCAAGTAAAGTGGTAAATTACACTGAGTAGTTACTAAGTAGTCCCTCATTATTTCATGATTATCTGACCATTACTTACCCTTTTTGTTCTCCCTATCCAATATTTACTGTTTTTTTTACACCTGTGAAAACTGTCTGGGTTGTTAGTTGATCGAATAGGAAAGCATGCAAACACTTCACAGAAATACCATCATGGACTGTATTCATGTTCAAATCTAGGAGCTTATTGCTTTAAAGCTAACCACCGAGCCTCCATTCCACTGTTCAAGACACTTGAACAAGTCCACTGGTCAAGGTCAGGGTTAGGGAAACATGTTCTGTGCCGATTCAGCGAAATGGCATCTGACCTTGGCTGAACATCTGCTCTTTGTCATATTATAATTAACTGAATATGAACAATGAACTGTCTAAACCAACTGCTACTATGAACAAATTATTTTATCTTCCTTCAAAACGAACTTTGAGTGTTTGCACCACATTATGTCTATACTGTATATATTTTTGAAACCATAGGTACTCCTGATGAAAAAATTGCTGTGGTAAATATACTGGTTTATTTAAAAAGACACCAAACACAAATATTGACATTCATCATCCCCCTGTGGGCCGGCCCAGTGTTGTGTTAGCCTGGAAATCGATGTTTGACCCTTGGCCCAGTATCTGATTTTCAGCATGACTTTGGGGGGATGGGATTCTCTTGATATAACTGTTAATGTTAAGGCTCCCCCTCCGCTATAATCTTCAATGAGAAGTCTGGTTATATAGGCCTTTTTTCACAGCAGACATTTTGACTTGCCATAGTAGGGAAAAGTGTTACTAATAACATTAACGATGGCTCTGTTCTATTCAAGTATAAGCCATGACAGCGTGACAGTGAGCCAGCATGCACAACACCAAAGCCGCTAAATGCTTATTCAACCAGCGTTATATCTATTATTTACACCTTTTGATTTTCCTACTGTGACATGTCAAAATGTCTTCCGTCAAAAAGGCCCATTCTCAACCTTAGCGCTTTACTTAACCCTAAGAGCATCCAGGAGGCCAATACAATCTTCATCAACTAAAGTCAGTTAAAACCGGTCCTCTCAACACAATGACACCAACACTGCAAAGAGACAAACACATTTTAATACCTCCACTTCCTGAATCTAGTGTTTAATGTGTGGTGGAAACCTGTGTATGACCAAGAAGTGGAGAAACAGTCAAGTTTATAGTTACAACGCAGCATACGGGGGGTAAGGGAGGAACATCCATCAACCTTGAGATAAATCATCTCTGTCTTGAGCTAGCAAGCATACAAAGGAGGACTGTTCTCTTATCGCCTCACGTAGCAAGCAAGATTCTTTCTCACAAATCAAACTTCTCACAGAACAAATGTACCAAGATGTACCAAAGACCAGTGTACTACAGATGATACTTTCACACAGGAAAATTACAGAATAATATAGGATATTACATGCATACATATGAGAATGATACATTTTGCTCTTACATAATGAAGGACTAGATCTGTTATTTTCACTAGCATGAGCTATGGCTGCAGTAGACTGTTCAAGTACTCCAGTGTTGTGTTCACGTCATAACAGATATTTCTGATGTTAAATTCCAGCAAACAGCAAACTAGAAAAAAACATTCATGACAACCTCTTAGAGGAAAATGTAAGTAAGATATGTGGGAAGTTATTCAGACTATGACAACTCCCGTCTGGCATCATTAAATGCCCGAAAGTGTCAACAGTAAATCCACTGATGTCGACAGCCTGAGGTATTTTACACCCAACTGCATGTGAGCGTTCAATCCACCATTTACAGGAGAGCAGCACCACTACTTTAGAGTTACGTAAAGCTTCTTTAAGGTGCGGTGAAATATTCAGTTTACTCATTTTTAAACCAAATACCTGTTCATTAGGATGAAAGCAAAATTGGTAGATAGCTGGAATTGTTATTTATCATTAGAGAAAGTGAGAGTAAGTATGTAAAAAGTATTAAATCAGACGTGAATTTAATCCAAATAAATGTACAATTAAGTACAAGAAAGAAGCATTTGTTGTACATACAGAGCAGAGTTATAGTGCAATAATGCAGGAAGCACAGCATTTTAATTGGGAGAAACATAAACACTTACGCACACACACACATACATACACAGTCATTTCCCCTTCACATTGATTTAGTGAGGCAGATGATATGTGAATAAGTATCAATTATACCTGGAAACAGAGACACAAAGGCTATCAATCTGTCCTTTCAATCACCAAGAGACTCCCAGAGGGTGTCTGCTGCGTAAAGGATTTACAGCTTTAGTTTCGTTCAAAAGAGACAATTCTCTTAAAGCCTGAAACAGGTGACATTGTCAGAAATCATTACTTGGCTTTAAATCTAGAGCTTGTGGGATTTGGAATACTATGAAAAAGACGAGGCCTATGCGGGCGCATGGCCATTTGAGAGGTTGGGAACAGAAATTATAATATGCATACCCCTTACTGACTGCATATTATGGGAAAAGGAAAGAGAAAATGGCAGCTTGTTTGCCCACTACACCATCACTCCTGTCAAAAACAAATCTTCCTCACACTGATATTAACTGTAAAAATGATGTACAACAGGAGAGAGGTTTGATTGTAGCATCTTTCAAATGACTAATTTTGGCTGACATTTTTTTTTACGTTGTTAGATGTTTTTTATGTATTACCGATAGTACTACTTTACACTATAGTACTACTTACTTTAGCATATCTCACTCTCTCACCAGGAATCTTAAAAGGAACAACAATCTTCACCATGTGTAGCTGTGTAGCTTAGTTATCAAAGTACAACTCATTCTTGCATCTCACTGTTTAGCTGTCCAGCCCACAACTTTACTGTTTTGGTTCGCTCACGCTGCTCTCATAGCATCATTTTCGGCAGCATTTAGCAGCTAAAGAGCCAGATATTTTTCTCAGGAGTTGGTAGAGACCAAAAACAGAGTTAAAAGAAAGTGAATGCTGGACTGGATTTGTCAAGTGGACACAAACACGACTCCAAGTGAATAATAATGTTTTTCTGTGTTTGCCAGATGTGTAAAAAAGCAGCTGTTTGCTAACAAGTTCACCAAATCAGGAACTCTAACAGGGTGAAAATATATCGATGTTGTGTTCACAACTAGTTTCCGCTGCCCCCAAGTTCCCAAACAAATCAGTTATTGCAGGTTTAAGTGACATCACACCAATATGTTACTTGGTTAGTTATATTTAATATGTGCAGTGTATACCTAGAATATCAACTTGTCTGAATAAGGTATTTCAGTGCATTCTGTATCTGTATCCCAGCTAAAGACTACAAACAAAGCAAGAAAAGCTTTGAAAATAGGACACTGGGCATCAATACAATTACCTAACAAAGAACACGCTATGGTACATGTGCAGCGCACCGCTGCTCTACATATCACACATTCACACAAGGATCTAAAGGAGAAATAATCCAGGGACATTAAGTCCACCATCCCTCTACAAGTGGGAGATGTTGAGTAATTCCAACCTACAAACTGGGGATTTACACTGACATCTACAAACACATGTAACACACACACATACAGCAGAACAGCCTACTGTAGTGTACACGTGCACATGTGCATGCTTGAAGGCTTATATACTGTATACACACACACCAACACACACAGGGTTTACTGTAATCTGTGGCCAGCTGCCTCTGGCGCTAATGAAGTCATGTTGCTTCTTCATGATGAAAACACTGTAAAACATAACACAAATATACCTCATACACAAAACATACATATTCTGTACACACGTAAAGACAGAAACATAATGTATATGTAAAGCTTCATTCCTCTTAAATCCTCGTCTGATCTGTGTGTGTGTTTGTGTGGGTGTGTCATCATGTCCAAGTGTGTCTTCACGTGTATGTATATAACTGTACCTGCTTGCACGCCCTAGCTTCCTGTTTTTGTATCTGGCAGCACATACCGACAGCTAAATGTAATTCTCGTTCGCTCCAACATCAGTCAGAGGCAGAAAACGAAAACTGAGAAAAACCTCTTCCCTTGACTACGTTATAACAATGTGGAGGAAGTGGGGGGAGGGGAGCGGGAGCGGGAGGATTTCTGTCTTAATCCTTGACTTTTGTGTGTGTGTGTGTGTGTGTGTGTGTATGCAGAGTCAAATGGATGTGTGTTTATGTGTGCATATGGTATCAAGAGTGTGACATTTTGTCTCAAAGGTTTATAAAGTGTGACTAAATTTTATATACACACACACAGCCATATAAATACAGTATTTGTTTCCACATCATGTGTGTAGGCACGCATGACGACTGTGTGGGTGTGTAGTATTTTAATATGTGCAATAATTGAGGTGTACTGTATGTGTCTGTGTAACGAAATGTGTGTCTCTGTATGTGTGTGGTCAGGCTTGTTAATATTCTGCACAGTGTGCAGACAGCCTCCCGGCGCAGCGACACCTGGTCATGCCTCAGAGCGTCAGGCCTCTGTGGCACACCACTGAGAGGCCTTCCCGACGGCCTGACACTGACTCTCTCTCTCACACACACACGTGCGCACACACACGCACACACACAAACACACACACATTCCACCACCACAACAAGATCTTTGTCTTTGGTCTGGCTCCTTTGTGGGGTTTTTTAGCTTTAATTTTAAATATTGGTTCATCTTTATTCTCAGACAGAACAAAATACATGATCATAGACCTAAAAAAGCTACACTTGGTATAAGGATTTAGGCACAGGTACATGTGTACGATATCATTGAATAATGAGGCAACAAGTAAAGATAGATTTTGGGTGGAGTATCACTTCAAGTCTGTGGATCTATTGTTTGCCACTAGATGTCATAATTTAATTGTTTAACATGGCCATTGCAAGCATTATTTGCTGGCTATTTGAAGGAAATGAGTAGTTTATATTAAAAACTCATGTTTGTGAGAAGATGACAGACAGACTACAGCAAAATTGACAGCTGCCCTTCAGAACAGTACTGTCATACACTAATGCTTATTAATGATGCAATAATGTTACTCAGGCAAGTCTGTCCTGTCACTTGGAATAATTCAGCTAAAAGTTAGAATTAGCCTTTAGCCAACAACGAAGTCTTTACCTTTGTAATAGTGCAGATAACCTGCAAAGAAAATCCTTTAGTCCTTGTCAAGTTTGGTTGATTGAGGAGTTCATGAGATCAAAAGTGGATGACATCATCTTCTTCCAGGGCCCTTTAACTCAAGGATATACTTCAAATGTACAAATTACTATACAACTAATTTGTACAACATTTTAGACATAATGTGAATTCTATTTTAGAGGTGGTTTTTCCCTCTTCTGCAGAGAAAGGACAATTGCATTACAGATGAAAGCAACCCTCCTGTCTTGACAAGAACACGTACACCTCAGAAGTCATCTTCAGTTGGAGGAGCTTCACATTAAAAGCAAAGGAAGGACATAATTAATATTCTCATCACTGAGAGGAAGTTTGCCAAGTTGCAGAGTATCAAAGAAGAATCAATCTGCGCCTCCACTGTACGCATGCAGGTTCCAGGGCTCAGCTCCAATGTAATAAAATGGAGAAGGTATTTATCACCCAGGTCCTAACTGTATAGCCTCTGCAGCAATGGTGATCAATTGTCTCTTTCTTTTACTCTCTCAGCTTCTCACACATACATCTGCACATCACCTTCATCTCACACAGATGTGCTCAGTCCCACACCTGCAAATACAAGTGCAGATGATCACATCATGTGGTAAGGCCAAAGAACATTTCCTCTTTCGCACCTTTTACTCACCCTTATTTTTTCATCTTAAAAACCACTCAGAGGACTGCATTATGCACGCATTATGTACACAGGCTATGTGTTTTTCATTCGTTTTCCCCCTGATCATGAATGCATGAATGGGTTTTCCGAAGCTATTCGACCCTCCGTCAAGCAGTTCTGGTGTACACTGACAGGAAGTTTAGTGTTGACCTGCGGTGGATGAATGTCTGTGGAGGAGAAGATCTTTATTGTACTTCCTGGGATCCCTCTTTTCTATGTCCCTGACCTCCAGGGTGACGGATGCAAACAAAAATGTGCCGTTGGCACAACATCACGTAAATTGGGGGAGAAAACCACTCACTAGCTTGTGAGCATTGACACACCCACTGTAACTAGCGAGAAGTGATGTTGTGCAATTTGTTCCCTTCCAGTGGGTCTTATCTGTAAGATTCTACAGCCATGCTAGCGGCTTTGTGAGGTGCTTTGAGCTAAATGTCAGCATGCTAAACGCATCAATGACGCTAAAATGCTAACAATGGCAATGCAAACATGCAGATGGTAAGCAGGTTTAATATTTACCATGATCACCATATACAGTAAGTTTAGAGTTTTAGCATGCTAACATTTGCTAATTAGCACTAATCACAAAGGCTATCCATCTAACGCAATATATATAGCCTTTTAATGTTTAAATCAATCTTGCATTATCCATCTTTGCTTCCCATCAAGAACAATTGATCACCTGCAAATGGCATCTTGTAGCCTACCTGTTAATATTTATGTTGTAATATTTGTATCTGTAATGTAGTACTACCGTTCTTGAGGGAACTATAACATCTTGTTAACTATTTTTATGTATCCTTTATTTTTATTTATGTAAGACCAGTTGTTGCAGAGGCAACATCTAATGGACAGCAAAAAGTATTTCAAAGCTTTTTGGGAAACGCAGGCCCATGTTGACTCCAGTGATTGAATGACATGACCCTTAGTGGTCAAACTACCATATTCTAAAAAAAAACTGTCTATTTGGGCAAACAACCGGACAACCAGATGATCTCACAGGTTGGAAATAAACATAGCAGTTTAACCGTATAAGCCATCTAGTTAGAAGTCAAAAAAAGTCTAACTTTAATGTTAATACCCAAATTGCCTGTATATAAATAGAGTGGCTTCCACTGTAGTTGTGGATTGAGTTTTTCAATGCAATTTGGGTGGTTCACTTTCTGTTTCACGTCCAAATAAATAATTTGGTCAGTTGGGTTAAATTATAACCACTTCTGTTGTTTGTGATGATGATATCCCATGCAGCAAATTTAGAAAGACAAGACAAGGCAAGTTTATTTGTATAGCACCTTTCAACAAGGGAATTAAATAAGACATAAAAGGCATTAAGAAAATATAGGAAAGGCAATATAAATAGACCTTCCATGTTGGAAACTTTTACAATTTGTGTGATCCCTCTGCAAATTCTGCAAATCTAAATAAATTATAATTCATGTATCAGTGTCTTTATTGCAATTGCCAACTGGAAGTTGGCAAAGTCCTGTATGTTGTACTATCACTTGGTGGCATGAGGAAAGGCAGATACAGACAGGGACACGTAGGCAGACACATAGGTAGACAGAAACGGTTGTATTCACACACAGACAGAGACAACTGTCTCAACAAAAGGGATCTATCAATAGCTGGACAAAGTAGAGTAGACTTCCCATCAGTTTACTCCTAAGGGAGTGGAGGACAGGGAGTGGATGAGAGTGGGAAGAGACAATAACTCTGTCTCAGCTGATCAATACACTCACAGAGGATCGATCATCATGGTCCCCATCAGCCACTAGATGAGCAACCTAACGCAAAGCCTATGACTCGAGAGGCCTCAACCGTGACCCCTGTGGTGACTCATTGTGGACCAGATACTGCAGTCTCCAATCCACTCAAGCATTTGGCTGAGGAGTCAGAGATACTTTCAATAGAAAGACTGGGAAAGAAACACCAGTAACCTGCCAAATGCTGGTAGAATTTGGCTATTAAAGCTTGTGTTCATAATGTTTTTAATTAAACCACTAATTTATGTGGAGGAGTTACATTAGTAAACAAAGGGGAATTAGTTGGATAACGAATTTGATGTTTAGATTGATTATGGATTTTTGGATTTGTGGTATCTAGTGCTTTCCTGCTTGATAAAACGCTGCCAAACCTGCTCTGTCCAATAAGGTGTGCTGCTACTTGATTATAGGTTGAAGGAGTGTGTCACACACACACACAACCACTGCCTTGCACAGGTAGAGCAAGAGGAGACGCTGCCGGTTCTTTACAAATTTCTGACCAAGTAGGATGACAAGCAACCTGTGGATTACGTGTGCAGACTTCTCTCATTACCACCTCAGCACAGCTGGGTAAAGATGCATAGGTTCAATGCCACCAGCGGCTGACCATCATGCATGTAGCAAAAGGCTAATTATGAGTTTCTTCATCAAGTGGAGCCATAAAGTCTGTTTGGCCAGGCTCTGGGGATTTAAAACCCGCTGGGATGCAAAATGGAGTCGGGAGTGGAGACGCTGAAGGAGTCATCTAATCTGCTGACACATCAACCTCCCTGAAGGAATATCCATAATTAGCTTCAAGAAATGCTCTAAAAGCATTTTAATTAAATCAAAACAAAGAATCCACACAGGGATCTCCAATCTGCAAAGTAATAAAGGGAGCTACTGTATAATCTCTCTCACACACACACACACACACACACACACACACACACACACACGACACGCACACATAAATATACATTTATATACACGTATATTTATCCCACTGCCTCTTTGTCCCACCCTTTATAAGTCCTCAGGCTGCATTGACCAATGTCTGGTACTCCATAAAACTGGTGGATGTCAAATATTTTGATACTTTACTGCCAGAATTGGTGGCTGGAACTACTTTTAGCAGCTTCTTGTATTTCAATGACAAATTGTCTGGGATACCTGTATTTCCCCAGGATTTCAAGCTGCTAGTACCCCAAAAGGCAACCTATTATCACTTTTCCCATTATGTTAGGTACACTTTTTGTCGGTTTCTATGAAGATTCTCAGTCAATTCGATGAACAAGTAAAGATACTTACTGGTACGTCTTTCTTACAAGAGCCTATAGTCTCACTGCAAAATTACAGAGAAACACTGTAATTTATCTTAGTCTTTTTTTTACTTATCTGATGCATTGTTGGTGAGCTAAAGAGTCATATATACATATATATATAAAACATAAGATCACTTATCATTTTACGCTGATGAAACACAGCTATTTCATGAAACCATGCGATCCCTATTGTTTTAAGATTATTTAGATTGCCTTGAAGATAAAATAGATTCTACATAGATTAAGATTAAATACTAGATACTCAATGGCTAAAACTTCTCTCATGTTTCGCTTTCTCTTATCATATGGAGAGTTGCCTGTTTGGTCTGTCTTTACTTCCAGTTAATTTTGGGGAGGTGAAACAGTCTCCAGGACAACAATGTTGATCAGAGCTGCAAATGAATGAATTTGTTGTAGTTACACAGCTATATCACTGTCATCCGTGGACATATTTTCCAAGTCTGGCATGAACAGGTCCCACTCTTTGCAGCAAAACTTTTTCTTTCTCAGTCAGCTGTGGAGAGCAATGAGTGCAGAAACACCACCAGTTTCATGAGAAAGGTTCAGGTTGCCTTTCTGTCGCTGCTTCCATTCTTACATTAGATTTAGCTCCTCCTCTGTGTACTTCGGTTCTAATGAATACAGTCGGCCATTAAAGTGAAATTACTTGTGATCATTCTCATAGTAGTACACGGGATAATCCGTCATTACACCTAGTTTAACAGTGTAACCGCAGTGAAAGTCAGCCTCATACATGATGTAAACAAATGGATGAATATGGAGGGTGGTTAGTTCAGCCGGCATGTAGTTCTCTATGCAGTTAGATGGCTATTCCAGGGTGCTACTTTCTGTGTTTACTTTCGGTCTGACTCAGAGACACACGGCTGAAGTGATTTACTTAAAAATCATGTTTATTTTGAAAGCTGTAGGGGGCTCGCGAGTGGTGAGTACAGATTTAGCATGATCCATAGAATCACAATGGACACATTTATGGGAAATACACCAGGTTAAAAGCGGAATCCTGGATTAGCATTGTTTAGAAGCATGTCAATAAACAATTCAACTAATACAAGTGTGGGTAAAAATACACCAGCTACACCTAGAGACCCTAGACCATATTGTCTAGGGTCAAAGTGTTGAATTTAGGATTGTCAGAGACTATTTCTGCTCGAAATACCGAGTACATCTCCTCACAGCAATCAACGTCCTGGAGGAGTGAGCTTTCCTTTGCCCTCAAACAGTCATACATAAAACCACATAAACAAATATACACATGTACACACATACTCACACAACAGGACCCTGAAGTGCGGCTTTCCCATTGCCTCTGCAAACACGACATAGCATGTCAGCTCAGATTATCAGCACTGTTCACTGCTTGCTTCAGGAGCTTCCATTTCAGTTTTTCCTGTTTGCAAGTGAGCACACTAGGACACAAGGCTTTGCTTACACTTGTCATTTCAATATTATCTGCTGAAATCTGTTCATAAAGATGTGATGCTATTAGAAATGCACCCACACTTGGCCTGAAAGTGTCTGTCGGGGGTGCGGCTTCTGTGGCCATTTAAATTTGTATCTACATCATGCATGCTTTGTTGTCCACCCATAATTTTAAGGTGTATTAGGAGGGGAATATATACTTTAAACTTTAAAACTTTAAGATCACCTTAAAGACTCATCATCTGTCACACAAGCATAATATAATCTTTATATGCTTCTGAACAGATAACAGCTAATTGTTTTGTGTTGGGATAGCAAGTGTGCCACTCTTTGAACATAGAAATGTTCCTTATTATTGTGATCTGATGAAGTGCCTGTTTATTCTACTACACATCGACTGTAGTGATCCAGACCCAGCAGTAAGGCAGGACCAGACTGAGAAACAGAGACAGGTGTAAGGACACAGTGAGAGATAAAACAGCATGTGGCAGGAAGAGTGTATAAATGTGAAAACAGTGACAAATGCACTTCATTTCTCTCCGGCACATCCCATGTCGCTGGCAGAGCTCTGAGACAGGTACATGTGACAGCAGAGAAACAAACAGAGAAGGAGAGAGAGAGTCACACAGACAGGCTGAGTCCCATAGGGAGAAAGAGGAAGATAAAGAGTGAGAGGAAGATATACAGAGCGAGAGAGAGAGAAAGAGAGAGAAAGGGGCTAGCGCTGTGTGATTCATGGGGACTTTTACTGCTTCAGAAAGGTGTCGCCTCCCATCACAGTTCAGAATCAGCTTGGTGTTGCACATACAGTAGCAGGTAATACTACCTCCTTCTCGCTTTATCTTGCCTTCTTTCTCTTTCGCTCTCTCATCTGCCATCTCTCTTCCTCTCAGAAATGCAGACGCAAACACACAGAAATAGAAGATTGAATTTAAAAGAGAGAGGTCCCTAAGTAAGACAACCTCAAAGACTCTGAGAACTGAAAAGCCTTTTCTGAGCATTCTCCCATGCTATGTTTTCAAAGAAAAAGCCATGATATGACATTGAAATAAACAGCCCTGCCTGAGGATTATAGAATAAACAAAGGCAGTGTGTGTACAAGGTGCATAAAAAGTCAAGGACAGAGATTTGTCTTGAGGCAGAATCCAAAAGAATTCAAGTTACTTTCACTGAGTGACATTATCGTACAACACAGCAAAGTAGAATTCCCAAAGGAACTGTTTTTTGCTGTTATTTTATACAGTACATATCCTCAGACTTCCGATACATAATGCAATAAACACGCTCATAGAAACAGAATTTGTCAAGCAGATTCCACTGTTTTCAAAAAAAGTTGGGAGAATCTAAGACCATTGTTCAACATTTATACTGTACATATCTTTGGCACAACAATGTGATTGCAAAATTGGAGGGATCCGTGCTCAGAATTTGTCTTTTTTTGTATAAATTTGCTCTCAGATCTCAGTATTGAACACACCCATTGGCCGTCGTCTCGTTTGACGCCTGAGGCACACACCAGACAGGCAGTAGAGACAAAATAAGCACCCAAGGTATAGTATCTGCGATGAGCCAATCCGAAGAGCAATGTGAATGTGAATTGCAGTTTTTTGGAGCATGATGCATGTCAGTGGTGCATCCTGATGCAGTGAGGCACATCAATCCAGGATGACACAAGATGTGCGTCATCAGAGGTTTACATGTGTGCACTTAAATAGAAAACAACAGTCTCGGCTCGGATGTGCTGACATTTGTTATATAACTCCACTGTGTATTGCCCTTTAGACATCCATGGTACAAAGACAACAGTACCTCATATACAGCATAATTGGATAATGACAAAATAATACACATTTACTGTCCTAAATACACTGTAGCATATCACCCTGTGTACACTGTGGTCCCAATTACGAATATCATAAGACAATAAGAGAGAGTTGCTTCCTACACTTTAGGTATATCACCAAAATCAGACCCTTTTTGTCTCTCCATGAAACTGAGATAATTATCCGCTGTGTGTAATGTCCTGTTTAGACTGCTGCAAAGCACTTTTTTTTCTGTGAAACAGTCAACATTGAATCGTCTTCAGTTAGTTCAGCCACAAGATTATTGACCAGGATCAAATTCACTCTCCACATTTCACCGGGGCTGGCCTTCAAACATTAGCTACCTGTCCATTTTCTCATTATAAAATGGTCATTACACAGTAAAACATAACTTTAAAAAACCTATGTTACTTTAGCTCCTTAGGTCATCTGACCAAAGGCTTTTAGGTGTATATAGTATCATCACTCGTTCATTAGTTTCAATTGGGAAGGCAAAAACGTATGTAGGGTGGGTGTTGATTTTGTATTTCCAGACTTTTTTCTCATGTGCGGGAGGGGAGGGGGCAGAATCTTATCTTTTCTTATCTGTAATCACATTTGTTGACACTGTTTGACTGCGATAATCAGATTAAACATACCTGTCAGCCTGTAACTGTAATGGGAGAAAGGTGAAGGAAAATTCAGACACACATAAAATAGAACTCAGTAGCCCTCAGCATCATGGAGGAACATTTTATCTGATAATTGTAATTGATAACTGTAATCTATACCTTTAACACACGGTGGTTAAGTTACTGTTTCCTCTGTGATGGTCCTCTCTGCTGACAGCAATGTCAGGAGCTGTCTGCGCCAGCCTCCTGCGCAGTCACCAGACTCTCATAAAGAAAAATAGGGAAAATAGGTAACACCAGTATTTCCCCTATCTCTAATTTACCAGGACTTTCACAGTGTGAACTCAGTAGGAAATTTAGGTCTGAGTATTGACTGGATTTCTTGGTGAGACAGTTTGACAACAACAAACTTCCCATACTGTGTAGTCATTACGTACGTACCTGAATTAGGCTGGATCCCCCACAAAATTTACTTCGTTGCGTTTTACCTTTCATACACTGGTCTGACAAAAGCCCTATTCGCACGGGACTAGTGTTACCTGGAGGCCTCTAGTAATTTGTAATAACTGCAGAGGTCGTCTGTGATCTTAAACATTGCCATGTCTGTAATTTGTAAATTACAGACATGGCAATGTTTTATTGGCATTGTTTTTAATGTTTTTTTGTGTTGTTTTCAAACATTTATTTTTATTTCTCTAGAACATTGTTTTTAATTATGTTATGTTGGGATGCATGTTTGCATGAAAGATGCTATACAAATAAAGTTCTCATTATTATAATTGTTATTTTTACTAATCACTCAAGTTAAATACATGCTTGTTCAGACAGCACAGTCTTCAGAAACATGGATTCATGCCTCTGGATCCCAGTTTCTTTTTAAAAACCCCACCAGGGTCCTCCAAACTTGGATAAGGGCTTATTTTGGGGGGTTTTTGTTACCAGAACATGATGTGTAATGACCAAACACATCAGTGGGGTATTCAATCACAATCAGGATCCCAGCATGCATGTAAATGTACTAAATGAGGTATGATTAATTTTGATGCCAAAAGGTGGATGGATCATCACATTACCACTGCACCTGTAATTTCAAACACAGAAGATAAATGCATCTGGTAGTGTCTAGACAGGTTACAGAGCTCTTCGGAAAAAGTTAACACAGAACATGCAGAAAAATGCTGCTATACCGTTTTCTAGGATATGAAACATGTTCCACTTTTGGCCACGCCCTAAGCAGTGCTGTAACAGTGAGAGTTTGTGTTTGACAGCTGACGTAAAAAACACCTGCTCATTCCCTGTTTTGACAAGATTAGTATCAGATTAGTATTGCAGTGGGATGTGAGTGATAAAATGTTAGCCATGTTTCCCAGTAACCACACTCACCCTTCCTTTAACCAGGGTCAAATTACAGGCAGATGAACTTGCAGGCTCCAGCTTTCCTTTTACTCTCACTGTAATCCTAAAAGAAGGACTTCTTTTCCCTAACACACCTATGGCCCAATCTTACCTTGACATCAAACCCTAGTACTTCTAGAGGTTGCATTAAGAGTCTGTCAGAATACGGATAAACACAAGCATAAATGTAACCAAAAGAGATTTAAGTCTGACTCCTCCATAGAGGAAAAGTTTCCAAATCATATACTGTACTGTAGGGTGTTTACACGTCTGTGCTGAAATCCACTAATGTCCTATCTAAATGCAATTTCATTTGTATTTGTGGAGAAATTAGAATGCCAGGTCTTTGTCACTGCACTGCTGTGTGTGGGGGGGATTATATTATGTCATATTACATTAAGTTGGATTAGATCAGATAAGATTAGATGAAACCTTAATTATCTCCATGACCTTAATGATCTCCACTGGGACGTTGTATCATTGCAGCAAAGATTCCAACTGTATGTACAGTGCAGTAGGTGCAGAGCAAAGAGAGAAGAAGCAGTGTGTGTGTGTGTGTGTGTGTGTGTGTGTGTGTGTTTGTGTGTGTGTTTGGGAGGGTGTTGAAGCCACGCTGTGTATGCACACATTCATGTCAGACTGAGTAATACCTAACCCATGTTCAATGGTTAATCATTTGTGTGAAAAGCAAGGTGTGGTGTGTGTCAACAAGAAAAGGTTAACCTCCCCCTACAACTGAAGAAGAAGACAGAAACAGACGGATCACTACAGAGAGAGAGAGAGAGAGAGAGAGAGAGAGAGTGTGTGTGTGTGTGTGTGTGTGTGTGGAAATGAATGTGTGTTAGTGTGACAGACAAAACCACTAGCGTACAGTATATTGGTCTTATGGCTTTTACAGTGAGGGAGCTGCCAGTGTACACACACACACACACACACACACACATACACACACACACACACAGAAAACAAACACAAATAATACTCATCTATTCCTTTCCAACAGTTTATGACAAGGCTGAAGTGAGCCTTTTAATCAGGAGACCTCTCGTTGCTTAAAGGCAGTAATAGTCCATTTCAACACATTTTGCTTGTGCATGCAGCAAACATGAATCAAAACAAGAATACGTGTTTACACATACAGTACTGTACAGTACAG
This sequence comes from Maccullochella peelii, assembly GCA_002120245.1. NCBI lineage: Eukaryota > Metazoa > Chordata > Actinopteri > Centrarchiformes > Percichthyidae > Maccullochella > Maccullochella peelii. The sequence continues at coordinate 1,908 of LKNJ01002947.1, read as the reverse complement.
TCCTATGTGACTCAGCTTTGGTGTATATACGTACACCCACAGAAGTCTAAAAGATCGATATAATCTCCAAAGGGACAATGTCATCCACCATGTTGGAAAAGCCAAGTTGTGTATGCTTGTTAAAGTGTAGTGACCTTTGAAGGTGGAGCGTGTAGTGAGATAATAAAGCGAAAGCAGATATTAGTACAAACGATCAATAAATAGGCTATAAAAATGTAACTATGACAGATAAAACAATAATTCTTAAGATGAATTATTTAATTTTCAGTTAGCTCATTTTGTTCGTGTCACAGTTATGTTATCGCACTATTCCATTTTCAGTATAACTTCATTGTTACAGTTTAAACATGCTGCCAAAGTGTTGGTCAGTGTAAAGAATATGTAGCCAGTGATGCAAAGAGGTGATGCAGATCCTTGTTTGTGTGGATTAATTGTGCATCGATCTCCCTCACTCAGTCGGACAAGAGAAGGTGAGAGTTGTGTGTTTCTTCATCTCTCTTCCCTCGCTATTTCCCCTGTTTAAGCTAATTACCTCACACAAAAGCACTATAAACTTGTAAACACATTTTGTTAATAATTCTCCTACTTCGCTGTTGAGAAGAAAGACATACACGTTTTGTACTTGTATATCGTTTGAGAAGGTCTAGCTCGGTCCCACCACAGGGTCTGACTGTTCTGTCATTGTTTTCGCCATTTAAGCTAACTACTAATACACTAATACACACAAGGTGTCTGTGCACAGTTCAAGGGTCAACTGGAAATGTTGGTGGTCTATTTTTCGTGCATTTCGTTTACCGGAACTTCTGTTGCTGATGGTGAGAAAGATGGATAAATAATACTCTTTTGTAAAGGGAATATACTGTGAAATACTACCATATATGTTGTTTAGTTATTCTCTCACTGATAGAAATCGACGTCTTGTAACTGTTAGGGTTTAGACTGCCGATGCAGATGGAAAGAAATCAGTCCGTGTAGGCCATGGGAACTCATTACCTTTGAAATTCAGTAAGAAACTGTGTTTATTAACAATATTAAAATGTGTTCTCCTGTCTAAATAAATTAGCCAGATGTGTGCCATTTTGTCTGTCTGGTGACAAAATTAAAGGAGCAATCCTGACGAAACGCACAATGAGTTTGAATCACTTCCCCTGCTTTCTTCAGAGAAAACAAGATATTGCATGTACTAGTAGGTAATACACAGTAAAATGAACTAAATTCCGAAATTGGGAACTATTTTGTTTAAACTAATGGAAAAATCTGAAAAAAAAACATCAATCAAAGAAACATTCAATCATTGTTAATGTTAACTGTACAAAATATAACCTGAAACAATGTATTGTCATTGTGTTATAGTTTATTTAATTTAAGAATTTAAGCTTACACCTGTAAATTTTTTACAAAAAAACATATCTTAGCAGTCTCAACACATGATGCCCCTAATTTTTCTAATTACTAATGTAGAACATTTTCAGAATAATTTATGAACAAAAGATTTCCTGTCCGTTGTTGCTGGACATGCAAATCTTTGATTGTGTTATTTCCTTTAAGGAACATTTGCATCTACATATAGGTGAGAGTTCAAATTGTTTTAAAGCATTTCAACAACACTTTTTCTTTTATTTTATTGATTTTTATTTTCTTTTTCTTTTATTTATTTTCTTTTATTGTATTTTTATTTTATTTGATTCATTTGTATACAGCCAGAACTTATTATTATTTATTTACCCAAAACCCACATGATAAGGCCACCCCCCCTCAAACGGGCAAGGAAAAACTCCCTCTTAAACCCCTTAACAGGTAAAGATGGAAGAAACCTTGAGAAGGATCACATGAGAGGAGACCCCCTTCCAAGGCTGATGGGTAGCTGGTGGGCGGCGTGACAAATTGGCTGTTTTTAGGAGTCCTCAT
>LKNJ01002946.1:19328-54757 GCA_002120245.1 Maccullochella peelii | reverse complement strand
GTGTGTGTGTGTGTGTGTGTGTGTGTGTGTGTTTTCAGAAAGCTGGTGAGCAGCCAAGCCAAAGAAACAGAGATCCTCCCCGCAGAGAAAGACGACACGCACACACCAAACACACACAGTCCGAGTCTGTTTTAACGGAAATGAACATGAACGTGTGTTTTATTCTCATGTTGTTTTTATCTGTGAAAATAAACTGCAGTTTTCTTTATATACTTTACTTAATAACACCTCGATGTAAAAGTCTGAGTGTATGAATATTATCCACAGCTGTGCTAGCAGCTCTAAATGCTAACATGCTAACGTTTAGCAGCAGGTATAATGTTAACCATGTTCGCCATCTTAGTTTGGCGTGTTAGCATGCTAATATTTGTTAGTTAGCCGTAAACACAGTCCAGCTGAGATATTTCACTCAAAATCACAAACGTCAACCAGCTGGTGGCGCTAGAGGAAGCATCAGAGGATCACCAACGTCAGGAGGATTCATCCTCTGAGGACCACGAAGGTTTGCTCCACATTTTGCTCCAATCCATCCAATAATTTGAGAGATATAACAGGATTAAAAAATGTACAAATATCAAAAGTAAAAGCACTCACGCAAGAAAAAGGCTTTTTTCTGACCTTTAAGAACTGAAACATAATAATAATAAAACTTGCCGTACGATCTCTTTACAGCAACACATCAGCTTTTAATGGCTCATTAAAGCTTTTATACAGCTTGTAAAACCTTCATCTGAAAAGTAACCAGAGGTGGAAGAAGTTCTCCGATGGATTACTTCTGTAAAAGTTCAGTTCATTCCTGCAGTTGCAGCACCCTCTGCAGGATAAACAGGGAACTGCCGCCTTTAAAACCACAACAAAGATTATATATCCTAAAGTATCTTAATCCTATTTTCTGTTGATATCTTCACACCTGAATCATCTTCCTAAACTGTAACAGCCTCAAGGGAAGTTTAAAACTTTAAAAGCAGCATAAAAACACCAAAACTGATTATTGGACGCCATATTCTACCTTTTCTTTGTTGTTTGGTCGGGTTTAAGTGTCATTACACGAATATTTATTTTTTAAAAATTGCACATATTTGGACAGAACTGTCAGAAATGAGCAGAAATACAAGCAAAGTTGTTATAAATTAGATTTATTTATGATCTCTGATGTGTAAAATCAAACCCCCCAAACCCACATGATCATTTTAATCAACCTGACAAAATACACTTGCGGCCATCTTAAAAAACTATAAATATATATATATATATATGTGTCCAAAAATAATTCAAACCACCTACGTCCCATTTACAGCTGGAGACATGTTGAAAGGTGGAGGCAGTAACAGATCCCACACGTGAAGCTTTTAAATACTGTTTGATACGAACTCGCAGTGAAGAAACATCTTTACCTGAAAACAATTTAAATCCCCAAAAGTCAGTTAAACAAACACAAACCGGTGAGAAACAAAGTACCGAGGCGTCCAAAGGTCCCTGAACAGCAGTTTAACTGCAGATCAGATGTGCCGAAAATGAAATATTCCTTAATTTTAATTGTTTTTGAACCAGATAAAGTTTAAAATTTAACTTCAGTTGTTGGCAGCTCGAGTGTGAAAGAAAAGTTTGTAATATTAAAGTTTCCTAAGCTTTTATGAGCCTGACTGAAGCTTTTAAAATGACGATTTTTGTGCTTTTTTTACATTAATATAAAAAAGAAAATTGTAATTTGAATGTTATTGAGTTTTTACCGCTACACACTCCGATTAGAGATTTGATCCAAACTCATTCACTCACATTTAATTCATTAAAACAAGAAAAAAACCTTTCCACCCTTTTCCTCTACGGAAGCCCAAAGTCGCCCATTGTTACCAATTAATTTTTCAAATTTTTACTAAATTGTCTCTTTATCTTGAGTTTTTCTGATTTGTCCCCAATTAGCAAACAAACGCATCTGAATTGTTGGAAAGAACAACGCAGTTTGGGATTAAACGGAAAAGTGTAAATTTTTAATTAAAGCTAACCAGAACGCAGCAGCTCAGCTGAACATATAAAATTTGTCTAAACTAATATTTCAGTTCTTTGAAGAAAACTTTCTAGGAAATCATTTTCTTGATTTATTGATTAATTTTGTCGTCTATAAAACATCAGAAACCAGCGAGAAATTACCATCAGAGTATCCCAGAGCACGAGGTAACGGCGTCATGTGACGTTTATAATGTAAAGCGGCGAATTCTCACATTTGAGAACCTAAAACCAGCAAATGTTCCGAGTTTAATAACTTTTAATCGACTTTCAAAATAGTTTCGGATTAATTTTCTTTCGCTCGACTCGTCATTGCCGCTCTAAAGTGTTTCCCAAACCCTAAAATACGTCTCCACTTGACCCCTCCTGCTCGCTGTAGAGGCTGTCGCGTAGCTGCAGCTCCTCCATCGGGCCAACAGGGGGCGGCAGTCAGTACGTGACGAAGTTGGCGGGGAAGATCCCGACCCGCCCGTTATCCAGTTGCCCCTCCCACCAGTCGTACTGGGACTCGGTGCTGGTGATGACGGTGATGCGGTCGCCGGGGACGAAGCTCAGGTCGCCGGGCTGCTGCCCCGCGAACGCGTGGGTCGCCGTGACGACCAGCTGCCCACTGGCCCCGCCCACTGACGACGCTCCACCTGGAGGAGAAGAAAAATGTATTTTATTTATTTTATTTTGACAAGAATAAGTCATTTCCTGGTTGCAGCTTCTCAGATGTGAAGAAGATTTTAATTATTTTAATTTATGTTTAATAATGTTGAAGCATCTGAACACTTCCTCCACCTCCGTTATGTGCCGAGCTCTCTCAGCCGTGTTACATGATGTAATAATGATTATATATTGATGTACCGTAGCTCTGAGTGTTTCTGGAGGCAAACTGACCTGAAACAGAAGCAAAACACAAAGTAAAACTCAAGAAATCTCCACCAGGACCGGAGTTTAACTGAATTTATCACAGGAAATAATCTGCAACTGGTTTGATGATTGATTGACGATTCTGTGCCGCTTTCCTCTGTTTTATATCATAAACTGAAGATCTCGTCGTGGTTTCCCTGCTTACAGAAATATTGTTATTCAAGTCTGCATGAATATTTAGTGTCTCTGGTGTTTCTGAAGCTGCAGGTCAATGCTGTGGCCACTAGAGGGAGCTGCAGCCTCAAAACAGCCAGTAAACTGCAGCTTTGTGTGGAAACAGGATGTTTACAGCAGGATTATTGATGACTGTGTGTGTTGATATTGGCTGCTTCATCAAGGTCACGAGTTAATAACAGACCAGAGTCCACAGTGTGTTGTAGAGCTGCTGTAGCAGCGAAACCCTGATCTCATCATCCGTCACAGGCAGGAAAGGAGGTGGAGGAGAAAGAAAGGAAGAGATGGAGAAGGAATGGTGACGGTAAAGAAGGACACGAGGGGGTAAAGAAGGACACGAGGGGGTAAAGAAGGACACGAGGGGGTAAAGAAGGACACGAGGGGGTAAAGAAGGACTCGAGGGGGTAAAGAAGGACTCGAGGGGGTAAAGAAGGACTCGAGGGGGTAACAGCTGTAAGCAGTGTACCTGTTTTCAGCGTGAAGATGGAGGAAGGTAAAACTCACCTGAGGTCTCAGACTTATAAACGGAGATGCTCGGGTAGAGGGCGTTTTTACTTCCTGTACCCACACCTGCACGCACGCACACACACACACACACACGCACACACACACACACACACACACCATTACACACTGTCTTACATCAACAGGTGAAGCACTTGTGTGTTAGGGACGTGTTACCCGTGCTGGTTGCTGGTTGCCGGTAGCTGGTTGCCGGTCTCTGCTGAGGTGGAGCCGCAGGTCTGGATGGAGGAAGAGACGACTGCAGAGAGAGCGAGAGATCAGCGTAGTTCTGCCAGATAACTTCTGGTTGAAGCTGTACATGTTGGAGTAAAAGGGGTAACTTACCTTTGAGCGCATGTTCTTGCTGACCCAGTCAGCCGTGTAGGCCTCAGTGTAGGTGTCCAGGATGTGGTAGAGGTCGTAGCATGCTTCCGGCGGGTCCACATCGCCGTTCAAAATGGCCGACGCGCGGATGTCTTGGGAGTAGAACCTGCAGATACACATATAAGCGTATGTACGCTCACATAAACAGAACAGAGAGACGCTGAACGAATGGAGCGTTGTTGTGCGTACTTGCGGTTGGTTTCTTTGCGTTCGATCAGACCAGATCCCTCCAGAGAAATACCAGCGAACAGCCCTCTGGATCTGCAGTAGGTGAAGACCGCCGCCGTGCTGCGGAGCGCCACGTCAGCCTCCACGTTCCTGAAACACACAGAGATTAAAGGATTGTCTCTGTGGAACAACATCACAGCCAGCCAAGGTCCCCTTTCAGCCAACATACTGAATATAGTCGCACTACAGTTAACCAGAAAAGAGCACGAAACCACACAAATAAGCAAAAACTGCACATAAATCAAACAGCAGAAACATACAGATATAAAGACAATATAACCACCGCACTGTTGAGAAGCTTTGTGGTGCTAATTGTCTGCATTTTGTTCGTTTGAACGTAAGAATGATGAAATACAGGGAGAATATTATTATTTACAGGCATTAATTGTGTTTTTGCAGTCAAAGACGAAATAAGCAAAGTCCCTGTGTGTTTGTGAAGAGCTGAAACATGATACTGATATTTCCCGTTTGTTTCTACTCATGTAATCATTAGTTTTGAAGACGCTCGCAGGTTGAAATCCAGACAAATTCATGTGTTAAGAGCTATTCTGATGTCAGCATTTACCTGCAAGTCAAATACCTGGCCACGCACGCCCATATGCACGCGCCAAAACCTGTCGAACTGCCCTGAAACAACACCGAGCTCCTCCTTCTAAAATTAACCCCACACACATAAATCACGGCTGATGTGACGTCTCATAAATCTCAGAATAAAGCATTAAAACATAAACTATAATTCACACCAAAAATAAAGATTAGAGGCAGTTAAGAGACAGACAGACAGGTGAGAGCGTAGGTGCTCACCTGCCCACAGGTCCCACGGCGACGGTGCAGTTCCCGCCCAGCGTCAGGTTGCCGCCCTTTGTGAACGCCTCGACGGCCCTCCGCTGGTTCAGGATGATCACCAGGTCGGACACCTGAGGGAGTTGATACACGTGTTACTGCCATAAACTGTCTGTATTTTACTTTATTTATTTTTATATATATTTATTTATATATATATATATATATATATATATAAATGATAAAAGTATTTGTATGCGATCACCTCCACCCCAATCTCGAAGCCTCCTCCCAGACCAGCGATGCCGATGGCGGATGGTGCTGACCAGCCTGAACACACACAGTTAAACAGAAGTGTAGAAGAAGAAAGAACTTCCTGCCTGCATCATACAGAGGGCTGTGACATCTTGCCCTGTGTTTCGTCTCTCAGGCTGCATACAGGCTGCCGTAACCCTTACAAAGAGGTTTGAGCTGTCCTGCACTGCCTTCATGTTTCCCTCTCTGTTGCTGCCATTAGGCTCAATAACAAAACATTTATATCTTTAATAAGACTGAAAGTTGTGACTTTGTTCATGCTGATAAATGAGCATTCACTGCTCTGGTTTTTGTTGACAGATCCTGACCTCTGACCTCCCTGTGGAGACGGTCAGTAATAGCACTAACTTGTATTTCTGCACAGGAACAGGCAGGCAGACACACAGACAGGCAGACAGACAGGCAGGCAGACGGGGTCTTACGTCTGTCGGGCAGCCTGGCGATGACGATGCCGCTGCCTCCTCTGGCTGTGATCATGAAGCCGGCCTTGATGACGGAGATGATGGCCAGACCCTCGGCCTTCGCTATCACATGAGCTGCAACACACACCAATCATTACTACGTCACTAAACACACACAGGAAAATACACATGTAATACTTTTCCTCATTTGTTAAAGTTAGAAACAAAAGCCTGATTGTGATCATCATCAGCGACTTCACACTCTGCTGGGTCGACTAATCTGTGATCAAACACGTTCATTAACCGTTTCTTTACTTTATGTTTTCTATTAATGATCTGAATCTGCAAAGTAACTCAAGTTATCAGATAAATGGAGTATAAAGTACAGTATGTCCCTCTGCGATGTAGAGAAGTATAAAGCAGCAGAAATGGTTTGTTTTTACCAGGGATGAGTTTGTCCGGCCCGAACCGGTTGGAGATTTCGGTGAAGTCTCTCAGGATCTTGGCGGCTTTCTTCGCCTCGGACTTCAGGTTGGACGGGATGGGGTTACTCACTGCGGACACACACGATGGCTCATTAACACAACAGCTCGTTCACAGCTGCTTCCGAAAGCCCCACACGTAAAGACCAAAACTTTCTCAACTTTTGTGGCACAAAGCGAAGAGTCGCGCCGCTCGACGGTCTCAGCTCATCTGCGCCACAAGAAGCTGAACAAACGTCGCAGGAAGCTCTGATTACGGGTTTCCACTGGTGGAACAGACAGACCGGTCCGACTGGACTGTGAGCCAACTGTTTTTATCCTGACTGATCATTCAGTCCTGAAAACAGTAACAAAAGTCCATCCCAGGTACCTAAAGTCCAAGGTGACGTCTCGTTTTGTCCAAAAGATGATTCATTTTCATTTCAAGCAGCTGGAACTTAAACAATTAGTCCAAATGGTTTCTAAATGGTTTCTTTGGATGGACTAATCACTGCAGCCACCTTGTTCATCTCCTTCAGCTCCATCATCCTTTATAGATGTTGTTCTGAAGCGCAGCGTGGAGAACGCCGCTGGCCCGCGTGCTGCAGCAGCGGGGCGGGTTTGGCTCGGACCCAGGGGTTTGGTCGTGTAGCCGAGGATGTTCAGTCAGGAATGTGCTGCAGCAGCAGGCAGGCTGCTCTCTGTTTGGAGCTCTGACAGCAGAACCAGGAAGCTAAAGCACAGGATCCCTGGTTCCAGCCCAGAACATATCACTTCCTTTAAAAGAGGTTCTGTTTCCAGTCCTGTTTGTTAGAGGTTCTAGTGATCTATTACGGCCTATTCGTCTAGGAGGGGGTTCTAGTTGTTACTGAGCAGGTTCTAGTGGCCTCTGAGGACATTCTAGTTGTATATGAGGAGGTTCCAGTTGTCTTTGAGGAGTTTCTAGTGATCCTTTATGGTCTATTAGGAGTTTCTAGGAGGTTCTAGTGGTCATTAAGTTCCGGTCGTCTTTTAGTAGATTCTAGTCATCTATGAAAGGGTTCTTATTGTAGGTTCTAGTCGTCTTTAGGTTGTGGTCGTCTAAGAGGAGGTTCCATTAATTTCTGATTTGGTTCGAGTGACTGATTAGTTTCTATAGATCTTTAACGAGGTTCTGTTGGTCTTTTATGAGGTTCTACCGTCTACAATGCCTCAGAACTGAACTTGAGTACAGAAGCTAATAACAGATCATTATGAATGATCAGCGTTCTAGCGACAGATCGTCATTAAAGACTAAACACGCTGCAGCTGATGAGCTCATTGATGCAGCTCTGAAAATAAAGTCATTAAAACCATTTTAATTACATTTCATTCATTTCAATGAAACAGATGAATTCAGCGGCAGTGACCTGCAGTGTGTGTCGTCATCTCTGTCGCCATGACGATCAGTTTTACCCCCTGCCAATTAACCAATCACAGGCCCCGAGCCCAAACTCAATCAGAGAAGAGCAGATTAACCGCTAATGATCGCTAACACTAATGACCTGTCAGATTCCCCTCAGCAGCAGCGTTGCCGTGGCGACACCCGAGTGGAATCCATCATGTATTAGTTCAATAAACACACACACACACACAGTGTGACAGCAACTCCAGCCTCTGAAATGACCACAGAGTTTTAATCATCTCTATTTCTCAAAGTCCACTAGAACCTCACCGTCCAGTAGAACCCCTTAAAGACCACTTCAAGAAAGATTCTGATCTCCTCATAGAACTCTAGAACCTAAAAAAAAAAAAAAAAAATCAATAGAAATGCCTAGAACATCCTTTTAGACACGAGGCTAAAAACTGCTCAGTCACAAGAACCTCCTTCAATACCATTAGGACCCCCTTACAGACTACTAGAACCACTCCAAAGAGTCTCCTCATAGATGTTATGTAAAAGACCGATAGAACCTTGTCAACAAACATTAAAAACCCACTAAAAGACCAACAGAACCTCCTCATAGACAGCTGGAACCTAAAAGCCCACTAGAACTTACACAAAGATCACTAGAAACGGCTCAGCCACAAGAACCTCCTTAAATACCATTAGTACCCCTTAAGAACCACTAGAACAACCCCAAAGAGTCTCCTCATAGACGTGTAGAACCTAAAAGACTGTCACCTGTAGAACCATCACATCAACACCTGGTTTACAAAAGCACTGACCTAAACTTTTTAAACAAATCTTTATTAAATTCTTTTTGCAGTGAGAACTCAGGTGGAACAGGTGGATCCCGTGAACCCGGAACACTGAGAGGTAAAGAGCGAGAGACAGGGAGAGAGAGGGAGACAGGTAGACAGACAGCAGAACTCTTCGGTTGTTTATCAGATCGATCTTTCAGTTTTAATAAACTTACTTTTCTTTCGCTTCCTGCTTTTCTCTCTGCTCCGGCTGTGTACCTGCGGACAGGTGAGCTGCGCGAGGCTCTCTCTCTCCTCTCTTCACTTCACTTCCGCCTCACCTGATTCTCATTGACAGCCCCGCGCGCTGCCGGAAACCACAGACACGTCACGTAAGAATAAATGAATGGAGCCCACCTGGGCAGGTAAAAGCAGGTGGGCGGAGTTAACTGATGGTCTTTAGCGACGTCACACAAAAACAGGTGACAAGAAATTAATGAACGGATTGAGGCGCCGCGCGGACTNGACAGCTGGGTGCTGAGTCAGATTTCCCTGAGTTCAGTCTGTCAGGCAGATCGATAGTTTCCATGCACAGTTCTGGACCCGATATATCCTCTTTATGTTCCTTCTGCAAGAACTACATTTATATTATGTGTTTTATTTTAATGAACTTGCTTTGGATTCTTAATGTGGGAGCCCTTTCTGTGCTGATTGTTTTACTGTTTCACTTTTCTGCTTTTGCTCAGGTTTCCCTGTTGTTCGTCTTATTGTCTTACTCTGCCTTTAATAAAGTTGCTGCCTCTCTCAGTGGGATTTGACAGACCTGATAACCGGAAACACGTCATTGGTGGAGCTTGTTTCGATGCCTGGGAGCCTTTACTCAGGGCAAAGAAGTTATAAAGTTTTTCTATTTCTTTATTTTTTATTTATTGTCATTATTTCTACCACTACTTCATATGTACACACACACACACACAGAGTTTACAGTTCTCCCAAAGGAGAAGATGTGAGGCAGTAAGAAGACAAGTAAATAAAATACGATATAAAGAGAAGAAGAAGAAAATGTAAGAAAACATGGAAGAAGGCCATATTCAAAAGCATTCAGACTTGCATTCAAAATCTACCTACCAAGTATTATTATCTACTAGTATTGTAAAAGTACTGGTTCTGCAGTAAAATGTACTGTGTAAAAGTAGTAAAAGTACACAGGTATTCTCAGCTTCATGCAGTTTAATAGATATCTGATGAACATTGTGTTGTTCTTTATAAACTGTGTATAGAATCTTCTGATCTTTATCTTTGTCTTCAGTTGCTTCTCGCATGAATCCCTCCTCTCTCTTTAAATAGCCTGCTGGGTAAACATCAGTCTCGCTGCAGCCATTTGTCTTCTTAATGTGTTTCCACTGAAGTGTGTGTGTGTGTGTGTGTCAGGCCACCCAGCCTCCATAAACCAGTTCAGGCCTCCCAGTCCTCTGCAAGTCCTGTAAGTCCCCTACAAGTCCTTCTCTAAGTTCTGTAGTTCCCAAAGAATCCTGCTACCAATCCTCTAGGTCCCTTAGAGTCCATATCTTAAGTCCTCTAGTCTTTTCTACAAGTCATCTATTCCTGCATGGATCCTCCCAGTCCTCCTCCAAGTCCTCCAGTTCTCTAGGATCCTTGTTAAGTCCTCTAGCATCCCTCTTCGGTATCTCGGGGTGCAAATCAGGACACAACTGCTCTTAACATCCCGTATCTGTGTCAATTAGTGACAGACTGTTAACGAACCTGTCTCACACACACAGAAACCACAACGTTACCTGTCATTGCTGCGGTCCGGGCCATGCTGACCACGCCCCCGAGGCGTCAATCAAACATCCCTTCCCAGGTATGTAGGACACGCGGCGTGTGCGTGTTCCTGTGTGTGAAAGTACAATAATGTGTTTATTTAAAGTACATGTGACAGTGTGTGTGTGCTGGGACATGGCACAGGTTCAGGTGTAATTCATCACAGGTTAGTCATTACCTGCCACAGCTGTTAGTCACCTCACGCCACTGCTCCTCCCACACTGCTTCCTTTGTTTCTACTGTCCTTTTATATAAGTGTACCATCAATAACTTCATTTAACACCAGTATCCACAGCAAAGGACTTCGTGTTCCAGTCAATTAGCCAACTCTCTCACCAACAGCTGTGTTTAAATCACCTCAATAAACAAAGCAGTTGCAGCATTAGCGATTGCTGTGGACTTACACTGCATTATATTCAGTTACGCAAATAAAGCTTGCTAATGTTTGCTAAAGTTAGCATTCATATGACTTAGTCGTTAGTGGGAAAAGTGAATGCTAACAACTTAAACTGCTCATATTCAGTTAAGTCTAGTTAAGTTAGCTCAAATTAGCCTTCAGCCACATGTGACCTCATGTTCATATTGTGGTTATTGTTAGGCTAACATTATGTATTGCTTATGTAAATATTACATATATTGGGCATTCAGGTGTTAGCTCATTTTTAAATTTAGCTGGACCACTAAGTCCATGATGTTAGATAATGTTAGCAATCAGGCTAAAATAAACTAACATGAAGTAACACGTGTGTTACTGAATGCTAACATTAGCTGACATAGCTAACGGTGTGCTATTTGGTAATGCAGCTCCATACTTACATTATTTTAGCATTACGTCACAGTTACCCTATGTATCTGTGGCTGAAAGATAACTTTAGCTAAACCTCAGTGCTAACATGCTAAACTTAGCATCATCATTGAAGCCTATTAATGACCAATATAGTGCCTCATGCTTTAATTTGTTTACAGCAAATGTTTAGCTGGAGATTTTCCCTACTTTTCTCAGTGATATTGTCCAGACACATAAAACTGTTTTTCAAAACCAATTAATCAAACTGATAAACATCTTTAATATGATCCTGTCACAGTGTTTATTCTTGTAAATATCCTCCAACAGCAAAGCTTATTCAGTCTAAAAACAGACATTCGAGACAAGAGTACAATTGATGAGGAGGAGATAAAAATAGGAGAGAAGAGAAAATAGGTTAAAAGTCATGTGGACTGTGGAAAGTCAGGATTTATTCCTGTGATATCATGTGAAAGCATTTTGATTCCCAAACAAATCAGCTGTTTATGTCTGCGGAGATACGAGCTGTGAGCAGACGAAATTATATTTTCATTTCTGCAGGTCCTGAGACAAACAAACTAAAGCGAACCAGTTTGTTTCTTGGCTTCATCCTCTGCTGAACACAGAGGAGCATTCAGCAGCTACAGAGCCAGATGTTTCCCTGCGGAGCTGGTGGAGCCCAAACACCGAGCGAACGGAGAGGAAACACACGACTCCACCCGAAGGATCGTGTTGCTCTTCAGCTGCTGCAGGTGGAAACACATCAGCTTAAAAGGTGACGATATGTGTTTACAACCTGCTGCCCCCAAGAGGCCAACAAATAACTGAATGCAGGTTTAAGGGCACGATGTATTATTATGCTCGTAATAAATCATTTGGGTTAATGGCTGTAATCAGGTCTTAATTGGTGATTTCAGATCCAGGTTTGCTTGTAAAACTGCAGCTGAAGGAACCAGAGTTGGATCTGTTCACCTAAACACACGATACAGGTGTGTGTGTGTGTGTGTGTGTGTGTGTGTTTGCAGTCCGACCAGCTCTGCTGCAGTTTTGGCAACAACACACACACACACACACACACACACACACACACACCTCTGACAGTTTGCTTAATTGCTATAAAATGACTGTAAGCGATATTTTAGTCACATCGAGCCAAAGATGTACAGACATATCATTATCTCATTAAAAGGAATTATGGGTAATCACGTCGTGGCTATTATTACTACATGAGCGTGTTATTACTACAATGGTTACCATAGCAACAGCCGAGTAGAGGTCGCAACACATTAATCGCAGCTAAACAAGAAGCAAAAGATTACATTATTGGACTTTTTTTCACTTAAATTTGACTTTAAACAGATTTGAAATGTTTTCCAGACTGCGACAGATTTACGTGTTACATCTGCTTGTTTCAGGACTGAAGTTTCAATCAAATGGAAATATTTCACACACGTCCCTTTAGACTCCAGGCCAACGCATCGTCACCAGCAGATAAAGTTCTGCTGGTTTTCTTCATGGCTGAGAGGAAAGCGTGCAGCAGCAGCAGCCAAAGTCAACAGTGCTGCTATGTGGTTGGTTCACCCCGTCAGAGACACCCAGCCGACAGACTCTGGTACTACCAGCTCTGCCTCCCTGTTTCCTGTTCACAGCACCTCCTGCTGTGGCTGCTTCACAGCACCTCCTGCTGTGGCTGCTTCACATTAAAAGGCTGAGGCTTTTATTGTGAAGCAGTCACAGGAAACACGATGACCACTAATCAGTGTTAGCTGTCAGCTGTTAGCTGTTAGCTGTTGCATCAAAGCACCTGTAGTTACCACCAGTAACCACCGGTGTCGCCAAATCAACCAGGACTGAAATCTTTGGGATTATAACATCAACCAGTTTATTTTAAAATAATAATAATATTTCTCTGAAACATTAAAACAAGAGGTTTCCAATAAAAATGTGCCTATTATTGTTATTATTGTTATTATTATTATTATTATTACTGGACAAAACTGAGAAAATAAGACCCAAGTTGGAATAAACTGGAATTATCAATTAACTTATCATCATTAATCATATAATAAACAATCTGTAATGTTGTCGTTTGTGAAAAACGAATTTCCAATTAATAGAATTCAAGGTTTTCCAGGTTATTTGGGAGGCCTGGATTTAACAGCCACACAGTGAGGAAACAGCAAAATAAAAAGTCTTAATTTGGGAAAAATAGATATGAAACGCGTGTCTTTATTCCTCTGTCAGTATGTACATATTGCACACGGCTTAAACAATATAAATACACTGGAATATTATTAGAATTATCACTGTTATTATCATGTAACATGATCTAGCTAATTAGCTGATGTCCAGTCGGAGGATTTGTCCGTTTTATTTCCTCCACGTTCTGAGCGTCCAACGTCCAAAACAAGACAAAAACCAAAACACTGAACAGGAAAAAGACATCCGGTCCCAGAGGACGGTTTCTGCCGAGACCTGCGTTAGTTTCCAGATCAAGTCGGACAGTTTTTCTGTATTTTAAAGCAGCGATCGAATTCCTGCAGCTCCATTAGAAACCAGCAGAACCGTCAGGAGAACGTCAGAAAAATTCATTTTTTATTTTCAGTCTGAATGTGAGAGGTTGAAGATGAGTCCAGCAGAGTCCAGCAGAATACAGCTGAGGTGAGTCTGGTTGTCCAGTAAAAAAAGTCCAGTAGAAGAGACGATGTTGAGTCGCTGAGATTTTAGCTGAGTTGAAGACGAGGTGAGAGGCTTGAGTTGTGAGAGGAGGAAGAGGAGGATTTAAAGTAAAACTGAGCAAAGTCATCTGGCAGCAGGAGACGACAGCTCTGCTTCTGCTCATCAGTGGAC
Organism: Maccullochella peelii; assembly: GCA_002120245.1. Lineage (NCBI taxonomy): Eukaryota > Metazoa > Chordata > Actinopteri > Centrarchiformes > Percichthyidae > Maccullochella > Maccullochella peelii. The sequence goes on along the minus strand of LKNJ01002946.1, from coordinate 40,988 downwards.
GGACCTCGTTAAGATGCCCCGCCTTCCTCGTTGTCACGGCAACACTTCCTGTCCGGAGGCCGCTATAACGAGAGATTGAGAAAAGAAGAAACGGTAAAGTAAAGCTCAGAAATCCAACACAACCGAACTTTAAGAGCTTTCCAGGTTAACAAGCTGTCCCTTTAAGAAGAAGCTCGGAGAAAAATACAACATAAAGGTTCCACAGGTTCCTTTTCAGAGTGCAGACGAGTGTTTGCTGCTCTGAACGCCTCCCTGACAGCTTCCTGACGTACTGCGGGTTTAAATCAGCAGCTGTGACAGGACGGCGGTGAGCCAAGAAGAGGAGAAGATAAACAGAGAAATAACGTGTAGGAACATGATTTAGCGGTTCTCTTGGTCCTCAGCAGGGAGGTCAGAGGTCAGAGTCTGGCAGAGAATACCCTTATACTCCAGTGATCTAATACTGCACTTCCATAAAGATGGGGGACTACCGAGAGACGGAACAAAACAAGAACAACCGAAGCAGCCGAGGCCGAGACATCCTGACTAGTCTTGCAGTATCAGCGGGTTCTACAGACCACTGTCTACAGGTTCTGTGGGTTCTGTAGAGCACCGTTTTAAAGAAATGTCAGGTTCTTCAGGCTCTATAAATCTACAGATTACAGACTCACGTTCCACATGTTCTAAAGCTCTCTGTTCTTCACACTATACAGATCCTACAGGTTCTATAAGCTCTTCTATGGGTATTAAAGACTTTAGGTTCTCCAGGTTTTATAAACTCTGTAGTTTTATTGGCTCTGCGTGGTCTACTACAGGTTCTAGGGGTTCTAAAGATTCAGGTTCTCCTGGTTCCTCAGTCTCTGCAGACTCTGAGGTTCTGTCTGGTCCTGTGTCTCTGTCAGGAAGTTTTCGGTTGTTGGTCGTACGTGTTGACTGAACAATCGTCACATTGTGGTGCAGCTGTTTATGTTCTTCTGTGGTCTCCACTGACACTGCTGCTCGCCGGCAGCGCTGTCCCGCGCTCTGAACGAGGTCAGATAATGATGTTCTACGTCGGGTCGGTTCTCTGCGGTGTGACGGGCCACATCGGACGAACAGAAACAACAAACATTTGAACTTTTTAAAGCCCTTGTGTGTTTTTATTATCTGAAGCTGATAGAGAATGTTTCCCTCTCAGCCTTCATTCTCTGTTCCACCTGTTCTGACCTTTGACCTCTATACTTCTGGTCCAGCAGTAACATTCATGTGGTTCTACAGGAGGAATAACTTAAAGCAGAGGTTTTCCCTCTCAGATGTTTAAGACATATATTCTGTCTGTGTATCTTACCGTGTCTCGGCGCTCATCTCTCCGTGCAGCGAGGGCTGCTGGCCAGTCGAGTCAGCAGGCGAGCACACCTCTTATAATCTGCAGGAGGGCAGAACAGCACGGCGTGTTTATCTGTGGTTAAAGGACACGTTCACAAGCTACAGGATGCCTTTAGCCTAGCTTAGCACAAAGACTGGAGGCGGGGGGAAACTGCTAGCCTGGAGCAAAAGTTGTCTGACTTGTTTGATAAATGTTGTGAAAAGAATCACTCCTCTAATTAAATCAATGGGTTTCTGTCTCACTCTAAAAATGTCCCACCTGGCTTGTTGTAGCAGGAAAAGCACAATAATTAAAATGCAGGGATTAATAATGTTTAAATTACAGCTTAAAATAAAGCTTACATTCACTGCACATGTGTCGCCCCTGGTTACGAGACACAGGTACATGAAATTTTAAACGTGCACTCTGTTACTTTCCTCAGAACAAGTTTGAACCTTCACAGCTTCTGTACCTTTCACCTTCAACAGGAAGACCTGCATGAACAGCGCGTACACACACACACACACACACACACACACTGTGTTATCACTGTGTGTGTCAGAACAGCAGCAGCTCCTCTGATATTAAGTCACGCATGTCGCGCTGTGTTTACCTTGGAGAGAGTGTGTGTGTGTGCGAACAAAGATGTGTGTGTGTGTGTGTGTGTGTTAAAACAAGTCTTATCCTGTTTTTGATCTGAAACAAACTCCTGCTGCAACACGACACAGTAACACTGACGGGAATCGAACCGACGACCAGTGAAATAACTCTGAATAACCTGATTTCGTGTGTGTGTGTGTGTGTGTGCGCGTGCGCGTGCGTGTGCGTACTCACAGGCAGGCATTGTGCAGTCCCTGGTGTTGTGGTACAGTCTGAGGAAATGTTTTCTGCACTTCGGGTTGAAGTAAAGAGGACCTGAGGACAGAGTCGAACACGCTTCAGAATGCTGGACTCTGATTGGACGGAAGGCGTGACATAACGTCTAATTAGCATTTTAATTGAAACCTCACAGACACTTTTGAGGTACTTGTACTTTACTTGAGTATTTCTACTTGTACTTCACCACATCTCAGCGGGAGATATTGTACTTTTTACTAAAAACATAAGATATGATGCAGTACTATTACTACTAATGTACGCAGTAGTACACAAAGCATCTAAAACTGGCTCCTCATTGACGAACGACAACATTAAAACGCTCTGACGCGTATTGGTTAGAGATAAGTTTAAGATTAAGAGAATCTTTTTCTGAACTTAACAAAAGTGGCTTTAGTCGCCTGAACTGAAGCGAACTTTACTGTCGCGTCAGAAAACAGCAGATTTACATTTAAAAAGCAACAAGTTTAAGTGAAAAGTTGCTTCTTGACCTTTGACAGCAGTAAGGACCAACTTGCTTCTTTCAGAGCTTTCAGCCGCAGTTTTAATGGTCTTCATCAGTGGCTCGAGACCTGCTATGATGAAGGTTGAATGTTTTGATATTTTATACTTTTCTTTTTGAAGGTACAAACCGGATAAAGTATTTTAAATATCTCTTCTTCTCCTCCTGTTCTACTCTTGTGGGAGTTTTTCCCCTTCCCCCCGTCTCACAGGTGTCTCAGGATTCTGCACTCCTGCTTTGCCTTCAGTGCGAACACGCCTGTACAGTTTGCCAGGTTGTATCACCACGTGGCTCTCTGTGTTCGTACCTGTCAGGTGTTCGAGGAACTTGTCCTTGTGTCGAGGATCTCTGGGGTGACCTGAAATAAAAACAAAATAGTGTAGTTCCAGTAGTCGTAGTAACGTCAGCAGCAGCATCTCCATGACAACAGAGCAAACCCGATCCACAGACGAAGACTGTGGGTTCAAGTAAGTTCTAGTAAGTGCATCTTGAGTCCGATGCTGTGCTTTACAGATGTGATCACATCTGGATCTGATCGCATGTTGCCATGGAGACGGTGAGCTGAATGAGTTGTCAGCACTTCCTGTTAGCAGTGTATCCATGGATACACAGACAACTATCACTGGATCACTGTGATACTGAAGAAAAGTTAAAAACAGCAGGATTCTCAGGCAGGTTCTGCAGAACCAAACACGCGTTCTGATCCAGCTGAAGAAGCCACACTAACCCGAGGATAAAACGTTTATCTTTGCTTTTATGTTTTGTAGAGTTGGTGGATTACGATGGGAGTCTGCAACTTCCATGTTTTTACGGAAGAATAAACTGAATCTTGAACCTTAAAATAGTGAAAATCTTAAACCAGGTTTGGCACAAGTCAGCAGGATCAGGTGATAACGGCTGAGTGTTTTTACTGCTGCAAATTTGCAATTAATTGAATTACCAAAAGGTGTAGACTAAGTAAGACTAAGTCAGCCTCTCTCTCTTTGTTCAGTTCCTGCAGGAGCAGCAGGAACTGATCGATACAGATCAATACGGGATGTTATAGGAAACGTGTGGCGGTGGACATCTTGTGAGGTGGGACCCCTCTGAGGGTTTGGCATCAGCTGGCGGCTCTAATGGAGCTGAAGTGGACTCGGTCTCACGGATCCAAACAACACAAAGTTCTCAAGTGAGGTTTTTAGAAACACGCTGAATCATTTCGGAGGAATTTCTGCACCAACATGAAGCCAGTGTTTGTTATATAACTGCTCTTTGGCCTTAAAGTCACATTAAACTTTCATTTGGAGAAAATACATCTTTAATATTTGCTGCTATTGGCTGCTGTGTTTACTGATCCAGTTCAGTCACATCCTTCCCTGAACTGAAACAGACCTCAGCGGACCGCCAGAGAAAAGGCCAACCTGCCCTCCATTCAGGACTTAGACAGGTCCCGAGTCCAGAAACAGGCGCTACAGAACACGGACCATGTATCATTTATACTGCAGATTCTGTTTAAACATGTACAAATGGCTCCAAAGTAAATCCTGATCCTGGACAAAGACCTGTTGAGATCCTGCAGGAAGCTGGACTCAAAGTTCTCTTGTGTCCAAAAATACTTGTTCTAAGTTCTGGTCTTGATCCTGGTCCTGGTTTGATTGGTCACCCACTGAGTAAAATTTAGCCAGTATTGTATCAGCATATATATTTAAATTCTCAGGTACTCGTACTTTTGAGTATTTCCATTTTACGATACTTTATCCTTTTACTCCATTTATCTGATCGCTTTAGTTACTTTGCAGATTCAGATGATTAAAACAAAATCTAATCAACTGATCAATGATGATTAATAATTATAGATGAATCAGCAGAACATTAAAGTGATGAACACGTTCATCCAGTAATATCACACAGATTATTCTACTGTTGCTACTTTATATTTTCATGCTGAAACTTTTGAGTCAAACTTTCTTCCTCAGTTCAAACAGAAACGGCAGAGTGATGAAGATGAAGATGTCACACTTTAATCAGGCCGCACAGGTGCCTATAGTAGTAGTAGTAGTTGTAGTAGTACCGGTTGCAGTATTAGTACTGACCCTGTCCTGGCTGCGACCTGCTGTCTCTCTCCGGGGTTTTGACTCCCGGTCTGGTAAGTCCCGCCGGCTCCGTCCTCCTCGGATACCGACCGACCACCTCCAGCATGCTGCGGCCCTCCAGGCGTCCGTCCGCTCGGGTGCCGGAGCCCCGGAGCAAGGCCGCTGCGGCGCAGCGTCCAGTGGCCAGCAGCAGGACGAGGAGCGCTGACAGGACCGGGAGCCGCGGGAGCAGCATCCCTGCGGACCTGAAGGAACACAGTCTGGACTTTCACAACTTCTGACTGATTGATTTTTGACCTTTAACCCCCCCCCCCCCCAGCTTCATTTCATCTCTTCCTGTTTTAATAAGCTAAGATTTTCTAATTTATTTTGTTCAGACTTTGTTATTGGAAAAGTCAGAATCTCCAGTGGAAGGCAGTTTAAATAGCACTTTAAATTTTCCTCATTATTTACACCAAATGTCACAGTTTTAATAAGAAATGATTCGGAAATTAAGAAACCGTAAAACATAAAACAGACTCTTCTTCGTGTTTCCTGCAGCACTGAAGTAAAAATACCTGGACTGGATTTAAAACTTATGCACTTAAAAAATTAAAACTGATTTAATTCAAAAGTTCATTGCAGATTCTTTAAATTTTGAGTCCAACTGAAACATTTAAGAAGTTTGTAATGACGTCAGATTTCTGGTGCAAAGTTTCCATAAAGTTTTCTGTTTCTGAGAGTTAAAGTTACCTGTCTCCTCTCTGCGGCTCTTGGCGCGTCTCAGCGCGCCTTTGCTCCCCGGCGCACGGCTCACTGATCCCGGGTTCTCCCTCCCGGCTCGTCCCGGCTCGGGGTGACTCCCCGAGGAAGCGGATTTCTGCTTTAGTTTTGGTTTGTCCCTGTTTTGTTATATTATCCCGGGTTATTCTCGATCCGAGCCGCGTGCCGAGCTCCGGGGCCCGGTGGCATCTTAGACGGGCGCGGGTCACTGGTGGAGCGCGTGGAGCTGAAGAAGCACCTTCATCATCATCATCGTCATCATCAGCAGCAGCCGGTCCTTCCGGCAGCAGCGGTCGGAGAGCTGCACGGGCTCATGTCTCCGCTCTGCGGACCGAAGAGAAGACTTCCAGTCCTGTCCCGGGAGAGACTCTGCAGTCTGTCTGTCTGTTCTCTGCTAATATGTTCTATTGATCCGGCTGATCAGGTGTGCGTGCACCGCGCGCTCCTTCTCCTCCTCTTCCCTCTGAAAGAATCTTCTTCTCGCTCCACGCGCAGCTCTGCAGAGTACGGAAATACAGGAGGAGGAGGTGCGTGCGTGTTTGTGTAAGCAGACAGCTAACGTGCACACACACACACACACACACACACACATTAAAAGACAGAGTTTGACAGATCAGACCTGTGGTTCGGCGGTGCACCACTCCCTCTCAGTGGAAATAAAGAAAAGTGCTTCCTCCTCTTCTCCCTCCCTGCGTCCTCCTCATTTATTGACTTTATTATTTCATATATATTAATTTCATATAAAACATTTTCAAAAGACACGGCAGCCATTAAGAGAACAGAACAGCAGAGAACAAACTGCCAATCATTGTCCAGAGCTTCAGAGACTCTTCAGGAAACTTCAGGAACCTCAGAGGGGTCTTTGAGGAGGTTCCACGAGTCTTTGGGGACGGAGAGGGCTCCACAGAGTCGTTCAGATGTCATTAATAGTGCTTGAGGAGGTTCCTGAAGAGAAGAAGAGGCTGTTAAAGTGGTCCAGGCCTCCATGAGAAGGTCCAGAGGTCAGAAGGATCGCAGGGGTTTTGTGAATGTTTTCTGGGGTTTGTGTTGTCTGTAAGGACTCATTGTGACTTTGAATGGGTTCCTAGGGTTTTTGAGGAGGTTCCAGTGGTCATACAGAAGGTTCTGGAGGTCCAACAAGATGTTCCTAGGGTTCCTAGGGATATTTTAGGAATTCTTAAACAGGTTTCAGGGGCTCCTATGCAGATTTGAGGGTTTTCTGGGGTTTGGGGGCTTCTTTAAAATATTCCAGAGATCCTTGAAGAGGTTCCAGAGTCTCACAAGGATTCAGGGGTTCTGCAAAGTGCCTCATAGGAAAAAAGGAACTCTTTAATATGACAACAGATCAAGGGGCAGAGACGCTGTTTATGAGAAGATGGAAGCATGCGACAAAATGACTTCATGCAAAAACACGACAGCGATGCATTAAATGAACCTTCAAACACCACGACAGGAACTATACAACACACAGAAGCTGCAACGCAACAAGAACCACAGCGAGTAATGAGGACTGGGAACCTGCCAAACTGTCAAAAGTTCAGAATTAAAAAACACACATGCCTCTTCCTGTTGATGTGAATGGAGGTCTGTTCTCACAGTTCCACCCTTATTTGTTCTTCTGCTGTATCACATATCAGACCTCTCCGGCTCTGAACGTGAGAGAGTTGGCTTGTAAATGTAAACACATTTGCACATTAGTGTGTAAGAGTGCTGATCAGGAATGTATGTGGGGACACTGCCGGGTTGTATGTACATGTGTTTGTATATGCAGCGTGTGTGAGTGTGTGAGTGCGTGCATGTTTGTTGAACCTGTATTTATTCAGGGTTTAAGGGGACAAACGATGCCCTGGATCTCAGAGTGGAGGCTGTTTATTCATGCAGGTCGCTGCAGTGCCGCCAAAGTTTTCTCACGGCCATTAACTCCACTTTGTGCAATTCCAGGCCTGTACCGCAGTCCTGTAGCATTTACTACATGCCCTACTTTGGAACGTGTCCAGGAACTTCTGGAGCCTCCCCAAAGAGCCCATTAAATGTCCTTAAGAACACTTTAAACCTTTTTAACATCACCAGCCCCTGATATCTCCCAAGGGACCTCTGGATACCTCCTCCAGGAGCCCTAAACATTTTCAGGAAGGACACCTCCAGAACCTCCCCAAGGATCCCTGGAACCCACCTTAAGGCCACCTGGAACCTGAAGACTCATTGAAATTAGTCTACTCTAAAATCTCTCCACAACAACCACTGAAACTATCTCAAAGACCTTTCCACAGACCGCCTGCATTCCTCTTAAAGGCCCATTAGAACTTGGAGAACCACAAAAATGTCTTAAAAGACCCAATGAACCTACATCCATTCTCATAAGCCAGAAATACTTGAACACCTCTGGATCTTCTTTCAAGAATCTCTGGGCCTTGACCCTGAGCCCTGGGAACATCTCCAAGTGTCTCTGAAACCTCCCCAGAACCAATGCAATGGAAACTGGAGAACCACCAAAATATCAGCAACCTACTCATGAGCCAGGTAGCTTACTCAAGAACCTCTGGAACTTCTTTCAAGGCCCCTTGGACACTGTAGAACCACTGACTTGTCTTTAAAGATCCCGGGAACCTACTCATGAGCCACAGACCTCAGTTTAGAATCTCTGGAACCTACTTCAGCTTGTCTGGAACCTTTTAAAGAACCTCTGGACTTTCTCAAGGACCCTGGGAACCATATCCAAATTTCGAGGGCCTTTACAAGAATCCTATGTATTCCTGGAACCCTGGAACATCGCTGTGGAACCCGGAGAACCCGGGAAATGCACCACTGGAGCCTCTTCAAGGACCTCTGAAACTCTCTCAAAGACTCCAGAATGCTTGTTTTTGTCCAACCAACAGTCCAAAAAACCTCAAAGTTATTAAAAATAAATTGAAATAATAAAAAGGAAAAGCAGCAAATCCTCACATCTATGAAGCTGGATCCAAAACGATTATCAACCGACTAATTGATTAATCTTTTCAGCTGTGCTTGTATAAAGTGTTGGCTAGTTTAATTTATTTTATAAGTAGTTCAGTAAAAAGTGCAGCACTTCGCTCTGAGATGTGCTGCAGTTTCACTGTGATGAGAGATATAAGAAAAACTAAACACACACTCATTCTGCCAGGTTCACTTAGTGTTATCATTCCACACACACATCTGCTGTTAGCAAACTGTTACCACGACGACAGGAAAGCACACACACACACACACACACACACACACACACAAAGCTTTTACCCGAATTCTTAACTACACATGTGATTAACTGAACAGCCAAAAACAACAGCAGGTGTGTGCAGGTGTGAAGTGCGTGAGCTCTTCTGGCCTTCGACCTGAAACAAGAGAAGTTGTTTCACTGCAGACCGTCACAAGCTCTCGCTCTAACAAAGCAATGAACACTGACGAGGAGAACCTGAATCACAAAATAAGAAAGAAAGAAAAAGGAAAGCGCTGATGTTTTTGGCTCAACAATCAGACACTTAAAACGTCTGAGACTCCCTAACAACACAGATTAAACACACTGACTGGGTCAAATGTCAGACGGGGTCGTGGTAAACTATGTGTTCGTCTGAACACACCGAGTCTGAAACATTACAGCTCTCTAAATCTGTCTCAGTGATTAACTCTCTTTGAGTGTGTTTTCTGTTTTATTCTCAGATCTGAAGCCTCGGCACCCGGCTAACCACCATGCAGCTGCTCGGTGTCTTCGCCCGGCAGCCACACGTGTCCTGGTTCCAGTCCTCAGCCAGGCTGACCTGCACACAAAGACCCATAAACGAAACGTCTTGTTTACTGCTTTTCAGAGTTTGGAGGAAAAACATAATAATAAAAATACTAACCACTTGATATTCTGTTATTCCTTCAGGACATCTGCTGCATCGTCCTGACAATACGGATATTTGTCTGCTTCATCTGACCTTTTCCACCCGAAAACACATACACAGCTCCTGGCAGCTCGAGGAACAAACTGTTTACTTGTTCTCTGGATATCTCAGTTAGGATGGTGTGACGACGGGTTTTATGGGCGTTCATTAAAAACACTACTGATGTGAGCAGTGATCAGTCTGTCAGTGCAGTGATTCATAACAACTGTGTAGAGATTGAGAAAGACTGTAATGTAGGTGTAGGAAATAAGATAAGAACCCTCTGGAACCTCCTTCACAACCCTTAAACCCACTCAGTGTCTCTTGTTGAGAATCCTAAAATGACATCTGAATCCTTTAAACCTCCTCAAAGTCTCTATAACCTGTTCCTGAGCGCCTAACATCTCCTTAAGAACGCTTCAAACCTACTCAAGAACCTTTGTAGCCTCCTCATGGACCACTTGAGCCTGATCAAGAACCTTTGGAACATCCAAAGATCCTCTCAAATTTCTTCAGGGACCTCTGAAACTTCCTAATAAATCTTTAAAAACATTTTCAAGAAATTCTATAACCTCCTCATCATAACAAACACCTGTGCAACCTCCTCAAAGAGTTCTGGGACATCGCTAAGAACCACATACACCTCCTAAAAGGACTCCCTTAAGATCTTAAAAACTTATGGCACCTTATCAAGAACCTTTGAAACATGTCTATGAATGTCTGGAACCTCTTCAAGAACTTCCAGGACACTCTCAAGAACCTCTTAAATCTTGTTAATGTTTGTTAAGGACTACTGAAATCTTTAAACCCTCTCAACAATATATGAAGCCTCCTCAAAACCTCTTTAACATCCCAAAGAACCACTTAAACCTCCCCAAGAACCCTTTAAATGTTCTCAAACACTTGCTGCCGCCACCTTATCAAGAACCTCTTGAATCTTTTCAGAACCTTTGAATCGAGCCCCACAAATTTCTAGAACTCAACTTCATGAAGGAACCTTCTGCAGAAGAACTATTAGAACCCGAAACCTCCTCAAAACCTTTGAAACACTCTGGTACCTCATCAAATGCTTCTGAAATCTTTTTAAGAACCCTGTAAACCTCTGGAATCTCTTCAGAACTGCAGAATTGATCCACAGCACCACCTAGTGGTCAGAGAGACAAACTGCACCCTGATAGATGGTTTTATTGATCAGACTTTGAGAGCAGCTGAACACTGAATCACAGGCAGCAGTAAATTTTGCTCATGTTTCCTCTTCTGGACTCTACAAGAAGTATTTGGATACTTTATTTAAATAAAACAATGTATGAATGTAAAAATACTCCATTGCAAGTGAAAGTAAATAGCACTTAAGTCAAATTATAGACGTATTATCAGCAGTAAACGTACAAAGGTATTATCTGAAAATACTTGTGTACTTTCTGGACTTTTATGGATGAAATCACAAACTATCTGCTGATGAAGACTGTGAGATGAGGCTGAAAGCTCTTGAAATTTCTACATTTCCTGAATATCTTGAATTATTGCAGTTTCCGTGACGTTGCATTATAATATACTGTTTGTGTTTGTTCACAACCCCTTTAAAATAAAACACTGGTGGAAAAGGAATCAAATGAATAAATCATAGATTCAGAAATTTAGTTTGTCCTTTATTGCTTCCTCTTCTCCTTCTGCTCATTTGCATACAGTTTCCTTTATTTACATTTAAATCTTTCCACTTCTTCCTGCTTCTTGACCTCCATCCTTCTCACTTTTCTCCACACTTACAAATACACTTTTCATTCAGTTTTTCATTTTCTCCGATTTGTCTCTTCCGTTCTCTCTCTAACATAATTCGAGTTCAATTGTATTCATTTTATGGTTAATAGAGTAAATATGAACCTCTTACATTCGCACAGAAAAGATAATTATGTTCCTAAATTCAAAGTCTCCTTCTTAAAAAGTTACATCATCTTTCTGACTGTTATGTTGTCTTACTATCTGCTACTTCGTTCAAAAAAAGAAATCAGATTTGAGGCTCGAAACTGAGGCTCTGCAGAAAAGAAGATCCAGTAGCAGGATTATTTACAGTGTAGGACAAACTACATCCCTCATTAACTACAGTGTCCGTCTGTGGAGCTGGAAATAACATACAAAATGGGACTTTTAAATGATTATGTCGAGTCAAAACATGTCAACAGGAGCTACTGATAAAATATTTCCAGTGCTGCCTTACCTTAGAGAGGAAGCTAACAGCTCAGCATGACTTTAACAATGGTTCACATAATAATCAGAATAATATTGAAAGAATGCGTCAATAGTTTCACTTTGTTCAGGCATTTGGAAACTGGTGTTTTGATCCCAATGCAATGCCAGAATCGGCAAAAAAAAGATGGATTTCATGTGTTTACAGGTTAGAAAGTTTTCAGCAGGCAAGTTTGTCTGCTCTTCCACAGTTTATCGCCCCCCACACCTTTATCAGTCATAACCAAGTGGTATGAAGTTACAGAACACTTTGGGGAAACTGCTTAAACATTGTTATTTTCATACTATATTATAATTATTGTAACATTTACTCCGTGATCTCAAGAAAATAAGCTTTTTATGTCAAGATCTCAAATCAGTTTCTTGTCCTTGTTGGTCAAACGTTGTGTTCGCTACAGTAAGCCAGAGAGGAGTAGGACATAGATGAGCTCTGAATTTAGATGTCTCTTACTTACTAGTGTGAGACAGTAACAATTAACAAAACAGTATGTATGTTCAGTGTCCTCGCGAGTAGTAAAAAAAGACAACGCTAAATCAAGCAAAAGACAAAAATGCAAAATAATTACAGTTTGAATGTGAGTACATTAGCTGGAGGTGTTGGGGGTACTGTTCGTCCATCGTGAGGAGTAATTCCACACATTTCCTTTCCAGGCTTCTGTAGTCTTGTGACACATCAGTGTGGCTACTAGAGACACGTCCTTCAACAGAGAATTGCCAAGTGTGCTTCAGTACATTCAATGAAACGCGTCAGGCTGCAAGTCAGTCCAGTCCAGTTCAGTCCAGGTTGCTGAGGCAGTGCGACATGTCCGTGAGGATCTGTAGAAGACCCAGATATCGTCACATTCAGGTAAGATTTTCAGTGATCTGTAACAACTGGATTTGAGGAAGGGGCAAAGCATCACAGAGCTACTTTCCATCTACTTCCTGCTCAATCCAAGTTGCAGCTGAATCTGTAAACTTGGCCTGTCCATCAAGAAATCTTGACCAATCTCTGACTCGATTCTCCTTCGATTCCTGGAGACTCGATAAAAACCTCGTCGTCTTCCTCTTCTTCCTCCTCACTTTCTCCTTCAAAGATGGCGGTCATGGGGGCGGCGTAAAGGCGGCACCGAGCGGCAAAGCGTCGGCTGGAAGAGCAGGGAGGAGTGAGGGAGCGAGGCCGCATGGAGGAGGAGGAGAGGAAGAAGAAGGGAGAGGAGGGGGAGTTGAGGAGGAGGCGATTAGGTGTCAGATCCCTTCGCCTCCATCCGAACATCATGGAGAAGTCCTGAGTGCAGGGAGATGTAGGAGACACTGGTACATCCAGAGTCAAGTGGACATTAACATCACATGTATCCAAGGTATGGGGCAAGCTTGTGGGTTTGACTTGTGGTTGGTCTGGTGGCGGTGGCGGTGGTGGTGGCAGCTCGCTCTGGAGGTCTGTAGTGGTCGTAGGAGAAGCTATGCGAAGCCGCTCAACAGCTGAGATTCGAGAAGACGAATCAGACCGACTACCCTTCCTCAGCAAGAGAGCCTTAAAGCTCTCGCTTCTTGCAGCTCTTTGACTCCTGAGGGTTCCAGGTTGCGTTGGACGGGGCAAGGGGTCGGTGGGGCTGACCGAAGGGGAGGATGAGGAAGAGGAAGACGATATACGGTATCTGTCATCTTCTGAATCCCTTCTTCCTAGCATCTTCCTCTTAGACCTGAGACAAACAGAAAAAGACGAGTCACATTCATGTTCTGTTCTGTGACAAGAACACCTAAGGTTTGGCAAGTCTTGTCAAACTGCCCCTGAGCAAGGCACTCGAGCCGAGCCTGCTGCCTCGCTTACAAAAACATGTTGTTGGGTGACCACAAAACAAAATTTTAAATAAAAAGTCAAGATTTAAGAGAACGCAGGGACAGATTTGTAAGGGAGCTTCCAATTTAGGGCACAAGAAAGAAAGAAGGTCCCTGTTGGAAAGCAAACCTAGTCAGGGAACAAGAAGGATGGAACCAACTTAGTTAGAGAGCAAGGGAGGAGCTTCCTACATGGAGAACAAAGAAAACAGACCATCACAAGTTAGGGAACAGGAAGCTTGCATTTAAGGGACAAGAAATTAATAAGCTTCCTATTTGGGGAACAAGGCAGGAGGGAAGGGACGAAGGATAACTGGATATTGGTGGCAATTGATCTAGTTAAACCTACAAAGGGTCAAGAACTACACATTCAGTGACCAGTCTTTACCTGCCTACCAGGGCATTCACGCTGTGCCTTCCCATACTGCGCTGCTCCACAGAGGCAGAGGGAGGAATCAAGCAGACACATGAGAACGTGGTAGATGGGTTGGTATAATAACAGTGTGTGTGCAGTGTGTTCCTACCTGTGGATGACAGCGAACAGATCCTCTGTGGTGCGTGGTCGGCCAGAGGCAAACATCTGATCTGCCGAAACACTGACGAACAGATCAGCTGGACAGAGAAACAAAGACAGAATTGAAACTGAGTAATTCTTACTTTTTACTTTCAGGTGCCCATGAATTAGAATAAAAGGGTGCCTGCACTCCAAACCAGCAGCGCAGCACAGGCAGTATTTGGGGGCAAGAATCTTCAACTTACTAGTTTATAATGCTAAATATGAAGAGTTTCATGTGAACAGATTATTTAAAAATGTAACCCGATACTTGCTGGGCTCTGTACAGAACTTTTATAGAGCGGACTTTGAAGGCAAGAGCAGAAATCTCAGCTCTTATTCAGCAGCTTTCTGACTGAACTAGACCACATATTGTACCTTACATAATTAGCTAATTAGGCCTTTTTTGACCAACACATACAAAAACTACATAATATGTACCTACATTCATTAGAGTGGCTGTGCTGGGTAATAAGTATTGTTATGTAGTTGGTCAGAAATCTAATATGGCGGTAATCTGTAGGGAGTTCTGGCCCACAAGTCTCTGTTTAAGGTGTGTGGTTCTACTGTTCGATTGGACTGAATGGGCAGCAGTGCTATGCATCTTTAGGCACTACAGAAAACCCTCATTTAGTAGAGACACATTAGCTTGATCCCACAGAGGCCTACAGATGGCATGCCCCAGCACCAGTTTAAACACCGGGGGTTTTTGAGCCTAACAGCGACTCCAGTAAACCCAACGTACCATGTGGAGGTCCTCCGGCCTCCTTCACATCCTCCCTTCTCCTGTCTGCTCTCTCGTCGCTCGGCTCTTCCTCTTCCTCTGGTTCCTGTATCAGGAGGTCTGGAAGCGACAGCTCCCCCCGCAGGCTGTCAGTGGACAGCGCACTGCTGAGGGAGTACCTGCTCTGACCAATCAGAGCACAGGAGATTTCAGAGTCACTAGTGTCTTTATCACATACTTTGGTCATCCTCACCCTCTCACTCATTTGCATCCTTCTCTCTTTCACCACATCTCGCTCATCTCCAGATGAGGATGAAGATGATGACGATGACGACGATGACGAAGAGGGGGAGGGCTCCATTGTTGATGACATCATCAGCAGTTGCCGGCCTGCCCTTCTCTTCCTCCTCTTCCTTGCTTTCTCTTTTTTCCTTGTGGTGGATGACATCATCATCATTGTCTTCATCCCTTTCTCTTCCACCCTCTCTTTCTCATCTTCCTCTTCATCTTCAGCCAGCGATGGCCTCATCATGCTCTTGTGAAATGTTGTCTTGTCATCATTATGAAGTCTTGTCCTGATGATCCCAGCACAACAGGGGACTGTAGCTCCAGTTTGGGTGCCCCCTGGCTGGGTGGAAGTCACTCCATGGACCCCCGGGTTCCCTAAGGTGCTATGGGTCTCCGCAGTTCCCCATGTTCCTGAGGTACCACAGTTCTCCAAAGAACTCACGGTTCCATCAATAGTAGGAGCCCCTGTGATACTCAGGGTCTCTGCAATACCCATGATCCCTGAGGGGCCACTGTTCCCATAGATGCCCATGGTACCTAAGGTGTTACTGGTCTCCATGGTGTCCCAAGTTCCTGAGGTACCACAGTTCTCCAAGCTACCAATGGTCCCATTTACAGTGTTTTCAGCCCTTGTGGTATCCAGAATCCCCAAGGTGCTTCTGGTCCCTGTGGTGCCTTTGAAGGCCTCAGCTGTATTTTTAGATGCAAAGAGTGGTTTGGTTGTTTTGGGTGAGGTCAACAAGAGATCTGGCTTCTTGTACAAAATCAGTGACTTCTGCCTCTGAGGGGAGCTGACAGGTGAGTGTATGGTGATGTCAGCAGGTAAAGAAGCAGCATTCGTTGAGTGTGCAGGTGAAGTTGTATGTGTCACTGACTTGTCAGGAATTGTCGTTTTGTCAACAGTGGTGCATGACTTTGGTAAAGATGTACTTTGGGTCAGATGTGTGTGCAAAGGTGTGCAGTAGGAATCAGCAGGAAGCTGTGATTGGCTGTTGAGTCCAGGAGAGGGCACTGTGATTTGTTCACTGCTCTTCCAGCCACCTGGTCCTTGTCTGGCCTCAGGGGATGCCATGAGACCCAGAATGCAAAAATCAGGCTTCTTTGGCAGGATCAGCTTCTCTGGGGAGCGAAGCTGCCTTGGGCTTCCTGCCTTACAGACGCTATTACTCTGTTTTAAATCTTTACATGCTGTGCAGTCTACATCAGCTGCACTGTGATTCCACATTTCTGAATTATTCTTGTAATTTGTCTCTACTTCATCTTTGCTCTCTGGCAGTATTGTTCTGCTTTCTCTTTGAGACTCTTGTTTAGTTCCAGAGAGGGTCCAGTATGAAGAATCTGTGTGCCAAACATCATCAGTGTTCCCCTGTTTCTCTGCAGGCTCACTTCGCTTAGCGTCTGCTAACATTGTATCTGTGACCTGTTGTTGTTGGATAATTGTGTTGATGTGGTTTTTGTCAGTATCATAAGACATTTCCACCAAGGGACTATCAGGACCGGAGGCTTGATTGTTTGCCAGTGTAGCATACATGTGTGTATCTTCCTTCTCTCGTTCATTGTACTGGATGTCTTGAGGAGTTTCACCATTGGTCAGTTTCGGCCCAGAGCTTCTCTGGTTGGTTGGACTAGCAACAACGCCTCGTAGGCTCTGAAGATTAGCATAAGAGGGCTCATCACTTTTTGTTGGGTTGTAGTAATCATGATCTGATTTGCATCCAGGTTGCTTTGCATCAGCGTTGCCTGGGCTATGAAGGCTAGCATTACCCATTAAAGCATTAGTTATGTTAGCTTCATTGCTACCTAGATCACAGACAGCATTTTGTGATCCAGTTCCAAATAGCTTAACATCAGTGTTGGCCTGGCCATCAAGATCAGCATTATCCAACACAGCACTGTGTGGATGAGCTTGTTTGCTTGGTAGATCATAGATAGTATTAACATGGTTAGCATTAGCTGACAATGTGTCCGCTTGGCTATGGAGTGTAGCATCAGCAGATGCAGCATTGGCTAGCATGATGCTAGTGAGCAGGCCTTCCTGGTTCTTGACAGAGCGAAGCTTGATGCCCTGCATAGCTTGGGCAGTGACCAGGAGGCAGAGGGGCGTGGCCACTTTAACATAGCGGTTTGGAGACTTGTCAAGGCCTGGTGTGGGGAGAGTAGGCAGAGGAGGAGGTGGTGGGGGAGGAGGAAGGTCAGTAATTGGCAATTCTGGGAGTTCTGAAGGGGGAGGAAGAGGAGAAGATGGAGGAGGAGGTGGGGAAGTTGGGGGGGGAGGGAAGTTGGTTGATGATGTCATGGTGGACAACAGAGCATGATGGGAGGTCTGCCTGATGGTGCAGGAGTAGGGGGGAGGAGGAGGCCGAGAGGAAGGAGGAAGAGGAGGAGGAGTGGGGAGGGATGAAGGTGGGAGAGGAGGAGGTGGAGGAGGCGGTGGAGGGGGAGGAGGAAGAGATGAAGGTGAAGGAGGAGGAGCAGCAGAGAGTTTGGTGAAAGGAGGAAGAGCAGGCAGGCAGGGCTGAGGAAGGGGAGGAGGGGGAGGAGGAGACTGGCGAATGGGGTAGTAGAAGACAGGAGGAAGAGGAGAGGAACATTCTGGTAGAGGAGGAGGTGGTGGTGGAGCAGGGAGAGGAGGATGCTTGGCAGAGGAATCTGTGGAGGTGCAGGAGGAGAGGGAGGAGGTGGAGGAAAATGAGGAGGAGAGGGAGGAGAGGAGTGACGACTTCCTCTCTGGCACCGGTGGCTTTGGCCTCCCTTCACCCCGAGACGTCGTCCTGGGCAGGCAGGAGACGGCAGGGGAGAGCGGGAAAGAAGATGAGCGTAAAGAGGAGAAGGGGGAGGTTGGGGGGAGGGAGAAGGCTCCAGGGCTTGCTGCCAGAGGGGAGGAGGGGGTGAGGGGGGAAGACATGGGAGTACCAGGAGTGGGGGTGTTAGACTGGCTGGAGTAGCCACTAGAGGGTGAAGCGAGGCGCTGGAGCCCAGCCACAGAAGAGGCAGCTAGATAGGGGTTGAGAGTAAATCTCAGCCCCTCCTCCTCTGAGCCTGGAGACCCAGGAGTGAAGATGTGGGCATGGGAGCGGCTGGGGCTTGGCGGTATATGCTCGGAAGGAGGATAGTCAACGGAGGTTGCCGCCTGGCAGTCCGGGCTTAAAGGTTCAAAGGTTGTGACTGTCCCACAGTTAAGCCCACTCTGGCGTCTGTTGATGTTGCTCCGGGGCACCCAGGGGTCATCGAAGGTCTGCGGAGATGAGGTGGGCTTCTGCAGGGTGGTGTGCTCCAGGCGGGGGCTCCGCTCCAGACGGGGACTGGAGGAGGAGCGGGAAGGTTTGCTACGACCAGGACGGCGCCTCAGAGAGTCCGAGCGCAATGGTGGAGGAGGCGGGCGCTTGGGCTTGCGGAGGGAGATGCTGCGCGTGACGGTGCGAGAGTAGGAGGAGGAAGTGCTGTACTTCCTTTCCTCGGGAGAGGAGGTCATTTTCTCTGAACACAAAGAGTTGCTGTCAGTGTGAGAGGGTGAAGAGCAACCGGAGGAGAGCAGGGGATCACAGCTCCAACCTTCCCCAGAAACACATCTCATCTCCTGGGTGATGCCGTTCCAGTCACCACCGGTCTGACCGCTGTGGACACTGGAGCTGGGGGAGAGGGGCTGGTAGCTCCACGTCTCCCCATCGTAGGAGCATTGGCTGTCCTGCTGGGTGGTGGTATGGTCACCCAGAGCCTGGTAGCTAAACTGAGACTCTGAGTCTGCGATGGAGGAAGAGGAGAGGTAGTGGGAGGAGGAAGGGGAACTGTGATGTTGGGCAGCCTCATGCAGGGGTTTATCGCTGGGGTAAGACCACTCTGATTGCAGGGCACGACTGGGGGTGCCGGGGAGGGAGGAGGTGATGGGGGAGGAAGGGAAATAAGAAGATGAGGAGGAAGGAGACTGGGGGATGACTCTGGCAGTGGGGTCAAAGGGCAGCAGGGGCTGGAGGTCGCTGGGGAAACCCTGTAGATCCTGTGACTGGAGAAGAAAACAGGAAGAAAAACAGAATCTTATTTTAAACATTTTAGTTACTGAGCTACTTGTAACAATGATTTCTCCTAAACTCACCTGGCAGCAAGACGAGGAGGCACTGAGTGTCCCGTAGGAGGGGCTGTTATAGCTGGCCTCGGAGTTCAGAGAGGAGTTGGTTGCCAGACGGGGGAGGCTGTGGACCTCCAAGGAGGTTGAGCTGGAGTGGTCATGGCAGGAGCTGACAGGTGGGGAGGAGGTAAGGGAAGCCATGAGGCTGGACATCCCCTCTCCTCTTGGGGCTCGGATCCTCCTTGCTGATGACTGCCCCTCCTCTCTGACTTCTCCCCTTTCCTGCTCTTCCACCTCTCCCCCTGTATCCTTCTGTTGGTGGGCAGAGGTGCAGGAGGTCAGTCGCCCCACAGTGGAGAACTGACCGGGAAGAACTAAAGAGACCAAAGGCGAGTCTGGAGGGACAGAAGTTAAGAACAGAGGAGAGTGCTGCAAGAAGTGACATGAGAGGGAGTGATTGATTGATGAATGGGGTAATGAATGGGTGGAGCTTATACCCAGCTTCCGGCTGACATCATCAGGTATACCAGTAACTGTCTTGTGGCGGCTCAGGTTACGGGGGCGCCGGGATAACGAGTCAGCGTTGGAAACCACTCTTCGAAAACTGGCCTGACGATCAAAACTCTCTCCTGAAGTGCACACATATATGAAAACACAACAAACACAGTGAAAATATGAGACAGCCCTCTTAGTTACTGAGTTAGTAACAAGGGATTATGTCAGTTTAACAGGTTCCAAGTCCGACTGGAGTCCCAAACCTGAGTCAAATCCTAAGTCTGTATTTGATTTAAGCTCAAAATCTGAGTCCTATGCAAATCCAAGTCACATCCTGAGTCCAAGTTGAGTCTCAAGTCTGAGTTGAGCTTAGAGTCCAGATTCAAGTCAAGATTCTCACTTGAATCTTGGGTCTGGGTCAAGAGTCAAGTCATAGACCGAGTCACATCTCAAGTTAAAGAGTCTTTAATATTAAAATCTAGATCTGACTCCAGTCACCTACCTGTTATATTGATAGGGACTATATCAGCTCCGACAGCCTCAGCCTGCTGCCTCATCCTCTCCTCCGGTGTTGGAAGCCGGGGGGTTGGCTCCATCTCCACGTCGACTGTTGGCTCGTAGGCGGGGGCAAAGACATCCCAACAGGAGGTGCGGTTGACAGAGTTGAGGACCAGTGGGGTCAAAGGTCGCATGTTGTTCAAGATGAACCTCTCGTCTTCATCTGAGAAAGCTGAGGACTGAGTTCACACACACACACACACACACACACTTGTTCAGCTAGCTGCCTGAAAGAGTCGAGTTTAAATCCTGCAGTGTCTCATTTAACTCCCCATCAGAGTCTAGTTTAAACTGGAGGAGGAGGACTAGTCTGGCTGGGTGTGACTAGCAAAGCACTCTACTTCAGTCTAGTTGGATCCATGTTTACCTCTCTCCTCCAAACTGAAAACTTGAAACAAACTGAAAAGCAAGACTGGGAGAGAAAGTCCCGGAACCTGGACCTCTGAGAGGACAGAAAAACAGCAGAGAGGATGAAACAGAAAAGAAATGAATGAAAGAAGTTTAAATGAGTGCGAATGAGAAAGGAGACATTTTATTTTGACAGATAGTGGTGTGAAAACTGTGTCAGTGGTTCAGTTTGACCAGCAGATGGCAGTAAAACAAAGGGATTAAAACCAGACCGGATCAATGTCGATCAAGCAACATCCAAATAAATCAGAACCAAAATCAAAATGATTTAAACACGCCAGAGGAGAGTTTTATTTTGACATTACAGTCATAATAACAACATAATAACAGAATATCTGATCATTCATTCCAAATTCAGTTCATTTATACCCTAAAGTACTTCACTTAAGTACAGTTTTAAGGTACTTGTACTACACTACATGTCAGAGGATCATATTATACTTTTTACTTTAAGTGGACCTGAGAAAACAAGCTATAATTGATTTTTTCATGAGTCTACTTGTTTTGTCTTGTTGCCTGTGTGAAAGAGCTGTTTGTCTTCTCTGCTGCAGCCTCATTAATATTCATGAGTCAGCACTGTACCCATATCAATATCATGACTGTGTGCGTGTGTGTGTGTCACTAACCATCTTCCTGCTTTTGTCCTTCCACCGTCTGCGCGTAGTTCTGCCCTCTGATTGGTCGAGCCCAGAAGAGAACGGGCTCGGTGGGCGGGGCTGAGAGCTGCCGGGTCGGCTGTAGTCATGCTGAGTCAGCCCATTACACGCTACACACACACACACACACACACACACACACACACACACAGATACATATATGAGAGAACAGAAACACGATGAGATGCTAAAGATATTCATGTAGCCAATAACCAATAATACATCTAACAAAAGGTTATCAATCAGTTAATCAATCAATCAATCAGCCAGTCAACGTGATGAGTATTTGAAAGATCATTTGTAAATACCTCAATATAATCAATTATGTATAGAATAGATCTGATGCTGACTCCTCTCAATCAATCAATAAATCAAGTTCAACGTTAATCGATACAGTCGGCATTGAAAGGAGGTCCTTTGTCTGTGAAGGGGGGGG
>LKNJ01002946.1:2118-19316 GCA_002120245.1 Maccullochella peelii | reverse complement strand
GCACTGCAGCTGCTGTGATGCAGTCTGCAGAGTGTGTGTGTGTGTGTGTGTGTGTGCTGCAGTCGATCAGTTAGAGCTAAAACCACCAAAATAAGAGCTTGTTTCAGCAGCATTCAAGGTGTCAAATACATAAAAGTAAGAAAGTATTAGCATCAAAAATATACTCCTATATAAGTACCAAAATAATTCAGAATAAAATATACTATTTTATTGGATTGTAATTAATGTATTCGTCACTTTAATGTTGCAGCTGGTGACTTCAGATTCTGCAGGGTAGCTTGTGAATTTCCACCTGGAAATTAATAATGATAATAATAATATGTCATAATTATATTTCGTATTATTAATCTGAATCTGCAAAGTAAAGATTAATTACTTGTTAAGTTTCAGATAAAGTTTAGTATACAGTTAGGGGCTAAAGAATGCATTGTGTCAATGAGGGGCCTCACAAGTATAGAAAGACAAACGTGTGTGAGTCTTAATGTAGGCGTTAGCGTAACATGTGAGTCCATCTCTAAATACTGTCTGACTTCCTGTCTGTGGCTCTCAGCTCCAAGCTCATTGGTTCCTACCGAAGATCTTTAAAAAGACCTCACAAATATATAGTTTCATGTTTACAAAGGCTGTTCACTTTTTATCAAACAAACAGGAGGAAATAGTGACTTTGTTGGGGACTACTTTCAGCGGCAGATGAATCCACATTTAGTGTACGTGGGATTGAGTCCAAATAAACTACAGTGTGTGTGTGTGTGTGTGTGTGTGTGTGTGTGTGTCCGTTGACCTCTGACCTTGCAGATCATCAGCGCTGCCGGAGTGTCTTTTTCCAGGGACAAAGAGCAGACCCTGCTGGGGCTTCTGGGTAGTGTAGTGAACAGCCCACTTACTGTCCCCGTCCCCTGCTGCAGAGACAGAGAGCACAGCACGGTTCAGTGTGTTTAATCTGGTTTCAGCACACACACACACACACACACACACACACACACACACACACACACACACACGGTGATGATCAGTGCAGCACTCGGCACTCCTCAAGGTGACCTCACAGTGCCAGAGGGCTTTTATTGTGAAGGAGCAGCAGATTGATCAGCTGTGGTATTTCGTGGACAGATGTGAAGTTAAAGTGTCACTTTTCTGCCGTTTACAGGAGCACTGAGATATTTCTCTTTTGACACAGTGAACACATCGTGACGTATTTAATGATTGTGTGTATTGGATCTGTATTGATCTTCATCTCTTCCTCCAACAAACAGCTTCACAGTCGTCTCTGCTCGTCTTCAATTCATTTAGCGTTCTTACCAACAAACAAAACACTGAGCAGTGAAGCTTCCAGTCGTGTTGAGGACACGTTCCTCTGTCCGATATCTTAATATCACTTAACGGATATCATCGGCGCTGCTTATTGATTAGAGAGAGGACGCATCTGTCTACACTTGAAGAGAGAAAACTCTTAAAAAAGAACTGTTTAGAGAACATTTTAAAGGATAGTTTACTCTCCTACTACTACTGACAAGGAACCAGAGGTCCTTGAGGACACCCAAATGGTGCTTGGTGAGGTCAACAGGGTCCTTGAAGGGGTGCCATGGGTCCTTGAGAAGTAGAAGCTCAAATGGTCCTGGAGGAGGTCCCCAGGGTCCTTTAAGGGGTTCGATAGGTCCTTAAGAAGGTACCGCCGGTCCTTGAGAATGTTTAGTGGGTCCTTTGAAGGGGTTTCAAGGCTGAGGAGACTCAAATGGTCCTTGAGGAAGTACCCAAGGGTCCTTGAGAAGTACCAGAGGTTCAAATGGTCCTCATGGAGGTCCAGGGGTTGTTGAGGGGGTCCAAAGGGTCCTGGAAAGAGTGCTACAGGTCCTTGAGAAGACTCAAATGGTCCTTCAGAAGTACCAGAGGGTTCTGGAGTCCTTGAGGAGGTTCCAGGAGTCCATGAGACAGTTATCTGTATTATTACTATGGTTACCTGCAGTTTAACACACCTTGAGCTCTGATTTAGGAAGGTGGTTAAGCTGTTAACATGCACCTGACAGCCAATCAGAGAGCTGCGTTACATGAACTACTCTCTCTCTCTACATATACAGACAGTGATGCTCGCTCGCCCTGCAGCTCAGACATTAAACCCGTTCATCACCGCAGACACACACACACACACACACACACACTCACCTCTGGTCTTGTTGAGATATTTGAGGACGGATTTGATCGCCGCTCCAATCAGAACCATAACGACGCCACACACAAGCACACACACACACACACACACACACACACACACAGTGGACACACACTCGGGAGGCTGCAGCAGACAGAGCAGCAGCAGTGATGCAGCTCCACTCGTCTCCTCCCACCTCCCTCGCTCTCTACCGCCACTACTCTCTCTCTTTCACACACACACACACACACACTCACACACACACACTCTCTCACAGACACACACACACACACACACACTCTCTCACAGACACACACACACTCACACACACGCACTCTCTCACAGACACACACACACGCCATGTTGGCAGGAAGCCAGCAAACGTGTGTGTCCTTCATGTGAGTCGCCAGGTGATGAAGGTTACCCACAAATACTGCATTAACACACACACACGATGCTTTGTAGATGAAGGGAGACGAAGAAAGAGAACTGAAAGTGCGTGTGTGTGTGTGTGTGTGTGTGCTTTAGATGTGAGGCTGTTCATCTTTTATTCTCTGTGTTCGCTGGCTTTGCTGTGTTTCTCTGTGTTCTTGAATTTCTATCTTTGTGAGGACATGTCGGCCTGTTTGTATGGCCAGGGCGAGGGTTCAGGACAGACCTGAACGTGGTCCTGGAGTCACTGCAGTGGTTCCATGGATCCTTGAGAAGCATCAGAGGACATATCAGGGGTGCTTGAGAAGGTACCAGAGATCCTGGGGGAGGTTTAAATGGTCTGTGGGTGCTTACGGGTCCTTAAAGAGGGTCCTTAAGTCTTTGAAATGGTTCCACAGGTCCTTGATAAGGTACCAGAGGTCCTGGAGGAGACCCACATGGTCATTGGTGAGCTCAACAGTCCTTGAAGGTGTGCCAAATAAATCAAAAAATGTAGCTTCAGATCACAGGCCAGGTTTGGGTCTCAAACTCTGCAGCAGCAGTCGGGTCCAGAACCCGAGGCTTTTGGGCTCAGGACCCTTACTGACCCCCCACTGTACTAGTTATGGGAGATGAGGATCACCTTCATCACCAGTCACAAACTGGGACAGCTCCAGTCTGTAAGTGTGCCAACTATCTGGGCCATTGGAGCAGCTAATTACTTCTGTCTTCATGCCTGACAGCCTGTCTGTCTGTCTGACAGCCTGTCTGTCTGTCGTCACCTCTCAACTGTTTTAATTAGTTGAACTAATTACACAGTAAGTAGGCCACACTGTCATTATGTCACAGTGGGTATATATAGTGGAAACATGTTCAACTCTGAACTCTTGAGCAGAAAAAAAGTTCTGTTTCTCTGCTGTCCAATCAGAGGAGAGGAGGGGCGGGGCTTCCTGTGTGATCAGGATCATCACCCTATGACACCGTGGTCCAAAATCAAAGCAGGGCTGATCAATACAGTCTTTACTTTATTGTTTGAATGGACTTTATGGAACCAGTCGGACACCAGGAGGTGAAGCTAGCAGGTGAAGCTAACAGGTAGCAGCTGTTGCATGGCAAAGCCTGTTCATCTGTTATTACAGGAATTAGCCATTAGCTTAGCATATGGAGCGGCAGCTAATCCCTGCTCTCTCTCTCCCACACACACACACACACACACACACACACACACACAGAGGAGATTATACACAACACAGGGGAGAACATGGAGAGTCGGTGTGTTTTTGTTAGTTTTAGTGTATGTGTGAGTGTGTTGTTGCACGTTATCTGAGCTGTGATGCATTATTGATGAGGCAGTAACACACTGTGTGAGAGTTATCAGCAGAGATCTGCGGGCAGAAAGCAGCTGTTACTGTTCCGATTTACTCATGAAGACACTGACGGCAAAACAAATGTTCAAAACTGGACCGAACAGGGACAAACCGGGCTAACGGACCTTTTACACAGCAGACATGTGGACTTACGGGACATTTTGGATGAATGAATGTCATTAGTTCCACCTGAGCTTTTCCTGATGTGACAAATAAAAACGTCGTATTGAAAAGGTTTACTGGAACCAGTCTGGACCACACAGACCCAAATCCAGGAAAATGTGACCATTCAAAAATAAATAGTGGCTAACCAGGCTAACTGAAATCATTCAGGGCCAAACCGAGCCAAACCAGGCTAGCTGGGACCATTTGGGACTAAACTGGGCCAAACAAGAGTAGCTGGTAGCAAGGAGACAATTCAGGACTAAACAGACCGTAATAGTACAGTACTTGTAGTATAAGAAGTTCTAGCAGCAGTACTATATGACTACCCAGAGTTCCCAGCAGTACCTCTATGTAGAAGGGGCGTGGTCTGTGTGGCTTCCAGCCCGGAGCTCCTCCCTCTTCGGGGTCTGAAGCAGAAGAAGCTGGTCTTGCGCCTCCTGTTGGGCCGGTACCGGTACTGCGGCGGCACCTCCAGCTCCCTGAGGGGGTGCGGGGTGCTGAGAGGGGAGGGGATGGGTAGGGTGTAGCTGGGGCGGGGCTCCGAGGTTAGGGGGGCTGAACTGGTTCTGCGTCGCTGGGTGAGGACCGGGTAGGCGGACCGCGGCAGCTGAAGGGGTTGTGGGTTAGGTTTCCCATAAGCTTCTGGAGCCAGGAAAAGTTTCCCGTGAGCCTCTGGAGCAAGAGAAGGGTGGACGTGGGGTCGTGGTGGGAGGTGCTGGCGGCGGTACCAGGAGCTGTTGCCTGGATACTGAAGGTGAGGTGGGAGGGGCTTTTTGTCACCTGAGGGCATCCCTGGCTTGGCAACACAACCAGTGTTCAGCCCATAGATGGCGTTGTGATGCTGGTGGATTTTGGCGCTGAGAAGGCGCCGACGCAGGCTGCCCTCCGTCTTGGGCTGCAGGGTGGCCATCTTGCGTGGAAGAAGCTCGTCTCGCTCTTCATCAGGACCCCCGTTCCAGCAGTGTGACGTCCCTCCAGGACCCGCCCCCTCACCGCCCAGACACTCCACATACGAGATCATCCCGTCCTGACGGCCAATTGGCTGTTTGATGTCCACTCTGTCCTCAGGACAGATCAGAGACGATAAACATGACAAAAACTATTCCCTCATTCACCATCTTTTCACAATAAAAGCCCTAGAGAATTTCTAACCCTTCATCATAAAAGCCCCTTGTATGTTCCCCCTGCCAAGTTCATAACAAATGCCCAAACTGCGTTCAGTCCATCCAAAAAAAAAAAATCCCCCAGATTTTTAATCCTTAACTGTAAAGGAGCAATGCTTGGTAAATTTTTCATAGGAAAAGCCCAGAGTTCTTGAAAATAAAAGTTTGCAAAGCCTTCAGTTCTTTAAAAATTCACAATGTTTCTATCCTTCACAGTAAAATCTCTGTTTTTTCAAGTCAACATAATAAATATCGAATCAACACTTCACACTGCTTCAAAATAATTCCCTAAAATATAATTTTTCACAATAAAACCTCTGAACGATTCATAAAAAGAGTCTTCTGCTCAGACAAACTTGTATCCTTCACAAAAAGTCTCAAATTGTGGAGAAAGAACACAAAAGGCGTTCCAGTTCTCCACAGAAAATGTCCAAAATGTGTTCAGTCTTCCATAAAAGAAACGTACACAAAATGTCAATCTTTCACAATAAAAGCTAAAAATATTTCACAGTCAACCGCTTAAAAACTTCTGTATTGCCAAAGGTTTTCCATTCAGCCACAATTAAAACTGTCATCAGCTCCATGTGACTTCTTCTTCGTCTCATTCCTTCACAATAAAAACTTCCACAAGCCCAGAAACATGTCGGCAGGAAATGTGATGTTTCTTCAGAGGTGTTGACTGTGTGTTGCTGTGTTTCCTCTCCTCTCTCTCTGTCTCTAATCTCCTAACAGGGATTATCCAAGTCTGCAGATGGCAGGTATTTACCTCAACGCACCACATGTTGCTGTGTTACTGTGTCGCTCTGGGTAATTCTATATTTGGATCACAGAATCAGACAACAGAAGGTCAACGTTGAACAAAGACCTTCTTCACTTTTTCACCCTGTATCATATCTCATATAGTTTCACATTAAAACAGGAAGTATCGTGTGTGTGCGTTGTTCCTTCATGAACACACACACACTGTAGTTTATTTATTTATTTATTTAGAGCACCAAATGTGGATTCATTCGCCGCTGAAAATAGTCCCCAACAAATGCACAATTTCCTCCTGTTTGAGTGACGATAGACTCAGCGGGAACCAATGGGCTCGGAGCTGAGAGCCACAGACAGGAAGCCAGACGGCGTTTAGAGACGGACTGACACGTTGTTCGTTTTGAGTCTGAACATGAGACTTAATGACAACATCAGGCTGATCCATTTTATTATTTATGGAAGTTTCAGAAAACAAGAGGTAATGTCCTGCTAGCGACCTCAATGTCAACTATATTGCACTTTATAGTTTATAGTACTTTAACCATTTTAAGCCTGTATGCACGAGCTTAAAGGGGCCGTCATGTCAGTGTTTGTGTTTCACACTTGTTGTTGCACAATTCTTTGTGTGGTTTGTTCGTGTGAATCTATATAATTGTGCAATTAAAGGCAAATAAAATGAATAAGAGAGAGAAATCAGTTAATGACTGAAATATTGTGATTTTAAAGTTGCAGTTTCTGTTGTCTCCATCATGGATTAATTGATTACTTAAAAGCTGCTTATTGTGACCTAAAAATCACAAGAAAACTCCAAACTCTCTCTTTGAATCAGTCAAACTCCCCGACGGAGGCTTGATGTCTAGACGCGTCAGAGTTTGTTATAAAGTTTAACATGACCATGACAATAAAGGTTTGGAGTTTTCTTGTGGTTGTTAGTCTACACGTGTCTCTGTCCAAAGAACCGCAAACTCACTTTGAGTCCAGGAAGCTCCGACGCAGACCGTTTCTGATTTCTGCTGTTCACTGTGATGTTGTAGCTGCAGACCCAATCAGTCAGCATCACTGTGTGTGTGTGTGTTGGACAGAAACAGCTGTGTTTTGGAAGCTGAATGGGATGTTTCAGCCTGCCTCAACAGGCCAGCAGTGATTACTGACACACACACACTTTTGCACGTGTTGTTGCACATGCCTCCTGACCCAAAACTTCCACTTTTGCCACAAGGATTCAATTTCAGCACAAAATATATATCGCGGGAGCCATTTCAGCTGCAGAAAGTACAAGTAGTACAAGTACAAGTAGTATTAGTAGCAGTAACCATAGTAACAGTGGCAGAAAGAAAGCACAAAGGGCTGCAGCAGCTTATGGTTATGGAGATAACAGTGTGTGTTAACAGAGTTCTGACAGCTAGCGGACAAAACGACCTACATCTGAGCAGACACACACACACACACACACACACACAACTGGTGGAGTCTTCAGAGACTCGGTGAAGTTTCTGGCAGCACACACACATCCAGTATAAACACACACACTTTTTATCTGCAGCATTTCTACGAACGTCCGCATTTTAAACTTCTCCATGCATCCTCTCTCTCTCTCTCTCTCACCTTTTAAGCAGAGCATGTCGTCCTCGCTCGCCCCGGTGTCGCTCGATCTGTGTGTGTGTGTGTGTGTGAAAGTGAATCTCGGCTAACAAAGACTGAAAACACAAGTTCAAACACAGATTCCTCCCTCTCTCTCTCTCCCTCGTTCTACCACAATAAAAGCCCCCTCCCACCTCTCTCTCTGCTCAAACAAATCCTCGCTCGACCCTAACTTTCTCTCTCCCATCCCCTCCCAGTGATGGAGGGGGGTGATAATACCACACTGTGAAAATACTCTACAAGTAAAAGTAAGTATTATCAGCAGACTGTAGTTTTTTACTGTGGTTTTCACTGTCAGACAAATGTAGTGCAGTAAAAAGTACAATACTTCCCTCTGACATGTGGTGGAGTAGAAGTATAAAGTAAAGCACAAGTACCTTGAATTTGTACTTAAGTACAGTACTTGAGTAAATGTACTTTGCTGATGTTCACTGCGTTTAGTGACAGTAACCTTTTACCTCTGAACAACTGTCGCCTGGCAACCAACCAAGCAAGCAGCCAATTAGACGGCTGCCTGATGCATGAGAAGTCAGACACACACACACACACACACGCCTGATGGAAAGATGACGTCACACCAAAATGGGTGATGATGGGAGATGACGTCCTCTCCTCCTCCTCCTCCTCCTCCTCCTCCTCCTCCTCTTCCGCCCTCTCTTCGCTCCTCAGCAGGTATTTGCTTCTAACGACAAAAATAGCTTCATTAATCACCTTAATCTGCCCTGGATACACACACACACACACACACACACACAGCATAACCCAGTTACTCAGCATCATCTATTAAAATATTCTGTCTGTGTTGCGTAATGTTGTTATATAACAGAATACAGATTTCATTTGGTAACAAACCAATCAGCAGCTTTAAAATCCCCTAATTACCAAAACGTTATGTAAAGTGCTGGAGCATATTAGTGATATTTGGTCATTTATTTTTAATAATATTGATATTGTAGATTGGTTTATCTCTATGAAAATTCCGGTTTATTTGATAATTCTAGCATCTATAAACGGTTAAAACAAAGAAATACCTGTGAATTTAAAGCAGGACGGAGATCTCGCGTTAATTGTGGCTAGGGGGAGAGCTTGGTTCACGGGATTGTTGTGATTGGTCAATCGCCAGACTGCTGAAGCGAGCCGATTGGCTGTGCAGGAGGTAAACAAGGAAAGGGCGTTAGCGTCTCAGCGGGCTGGAGCTAATAGGTGGGTCCGGTTTAAACATGAAGATCTAATACAATTAAAATGATTCTCCTGAGAGATTTTCCTGTCGGTTTCGGTTGAGCCGGTTTATTTCGGACAAACACACCCGGCGGTAGAGGCAGTTGGGTGGAAAAGAGGATGTACAATGTGGTTTTAGGCGCGTTAAGGGGAGTTAGCCTGTTAGCTGCGGTCCATTGCTCCATTGTTTCACAGCGTGAAGCAGCAGCCAGCAGCTCACCGTTATTACATTATAGTTACTATCTCGGGACAAACCCGGAATAACGTGTGAAACCGCGAACTTAATGAAGAGACAAGTCTCCGTTGTTATGGAGTCCCATTGTTTCCACTATCGAACTGTGTTTGGGAAAATAACGTAAATATAAATCAGGTCTGGTTACTTTTTGGGGAGGATCGAGATTTATCAGCTGAAACAAAGCGGACAGAAGTCATTTGGTTCAGGTGACGATCATAAAATCCAATGTAGGGCTGTTACTGACGGTTACGAATCATTTAGTGTTAAATATCAGACAGTAGTGAATAATGCCCGTCACACCTTCCAGGGCCGCAGCCAGGATGTTAGAAACACCGTCTTTTCTCAACTGATGGCCGGAAAAACAAGGGTGGATGAACTCCTGGTGTCATATAATGACATGCCAACTACACCTAATGTGCATATCCATCGCTTTAACTTCATAAATCCAACAATATAATCATGTTATTTTCAACACTTTGTTCTTCTGGATTACTCATCTAAAGTGTTATTGTCCTTTTCCAGTCACTGCAGGTGTGTGCGTGTTAATGTCCGTGCGAGCCACTGAATTTTCCCGCACACAGTAGAGGGCGAACTTGAGCAGCATGGCACCCAGACGGAGATTTGATTTCAAATTCAAAGAGAAAGTTTTGCAGTATGCGGAGACACATTCAGGAGAGAAAACTGCGAAGCACTTTAAGATCGACACGAAAAATATCCGGTACTGGAGGAAGCAGAAGGAGGAGCTGCTGTTGGGCGACAGCAGCAGAGCGCGGCTCACTGGAGGGGGGAGGAAGAAAGTGAGCCTGGAGCTGGAGGAACGGCTTTCAGAGTGGATCTACTCCATGCGGGACAAACAGAACCGAGTATCAAGAAATATGGTCACAAAGAAAGCGCTGGAGATCTACCCCTCGGTGAAGGATGGGGGCAAGGTGTTTGTGGCCAGCAGGGGGTGGCTGCAAAGGTTTCTAGAGCGCAACGAGCTCTCACTTCGACGTCGCACCCTCATGACCCCGACAGACCCAGAAATGGTCACTGAGAAACTGGTTTCGTTTGTGGACTATGTTGGCAAGGCGGTCAGCTCTAAAGGGATTTTAGAGAGGGACATCATTGTAATGGATGAGACTACAGTTGGGTTTGACATGGAGCCCCCCGCTACTGCAGATACACGGGGTGCAAAGAGTCTGAACACCACGGGACGCCAGGACAGCCACCTCACTGTTGTCCTCGCCGCCAGGGCCAACGGCACCAAGCTGAAGCCGTACATCGTGTTCAGAGGCGGTGCTGGCAGAGTGAAGGCGATGCAGCGGCAGGTCTCCGGCGCCGTGATCTCCACCTCTGTCAACGGCTGGATGAACGACGCTCTCACCGCAGACTGGCTGCAGGCCGTGGTGGGGAAGGTCAGCTCCACCCCACGGCTCCTGGTGTGGGACTCGTACCGCTGCCACATCGGGGCCGCCACCAAGGCCGAACTGAAAGGTGGCTACAACATCACCACAGCGGAGATCCCGAGAGGTTGCACCAAGTACATCCAAGCCCCCGATGTGATGTGGAACCAGCCCTTCAAGCAAAGTGTGCAGGACGCCTACCGTCAGTGGGCTGCTGGGGGCGCAGACAAGAGTGACACAGCCGGGGGGGGCTTCCAAGCCCCCGGGCGCCGCCTGCTGGTGGACTGGGTGGTCGCAGCCTGGGAGAAACTGGACATGGATATGATCAGAGAGTCTTTCAAAGTCTGTGGACTGTCTGTGAAAAGCGACGGGAGCGAAGACGACCTCATCCTCTGCTTCAGGGAGGGCCAGCCCTGCGCCGCCGGGCGGGAGGCTCTGACCCGGGCCCGACAGTGGAGCCGGGAGAACCGGTGCCAAGCAGCCCAGCAGGAGGAGGATGAAGAGGAGCTATTTAACAATGAACTTGTTGTTCTTGATGATGATAAGGAGGAGGAGACTAAGGATAATGGTGAGGATGATGAATCTGATGATCGTATGTGTGAATTACATGATGACGAGTTAGCTTGGAGGATTACTGCTGCTGTTAGCCTGCTGTAATCGACTGTAACACACCAATAAATGTGTTTTTATATTCATCAATCATATATTCATTCTGACACTCTGCTTTGTCATCATTTAATCCCACGCATTAAAACTGCACATGTCCTGCTAATGTTTCACAATAAAAGCCTTGTTAGGAAATGAAGGGATTCTGTAACGCTAGAGGGCTTTTAATTTGAAACAGGAGCAGATCTGGAAACAGGGAGGCTTTCAAACTAAAATATGATCAAATATATTTATCAAACAGAGCGAATTAGAAATAAAGGCCTGGTCTCCTCTGCTGTGGAGCTAACTAAAGGTCCCGGCCACTATTTGAGAATTCACGGTTCTGAGGTCACGTCCTCCCCATGTCCCCAAACACCAGAACTTTCACTATCAACTTATCTGCCAGCTGTTACAGAGTTTCTGTGTTGTAATGAACTGTTTTGTCTCTGTTCAGCCTCCGTAGAAGCAGCCATGTCAGTCATCATACAGACTCGTGGCGAAGTGGGCGGCGGCGTCGCGGCTCACCTCCAGTGCCCCACCTGCGGCCATTTCTCCAGGAGCCACGCCCACCAGCTGTCCCACATGGCAGCCTCTCACCCCGCCTGCCTGGACGACGTGGCGGTGGGTCGCCTCGGCAACATCGTGATGTACCAGAGCACCGCCCGGCTGTTCCACTGCTCCGACTGCTTCTACACCACCCGAGACTTCACCAAGCTGTACAAACACCTCATCTCCAAACACTGCATGGACAAGAGGGGGGGTGGAGGGGGGGATGACGGGAGCGAGAAGGGGGAGGAGGAGGAGGAGGAGGAAGAGGAGGGAGGGAAAGACGCTCTCAAAAGAAAGAGGAGCAGTGAAGAGGAGGAAGGAGAGGGACATGATGAAGATGGCGCCTCCCAGACGCTGGAGTCGGTTAAAGCAGACGGCGAAGGAGGTGACAGCGTGCTGGTGTTCGACGGCGCCGGGTACCGCTGCCTCATCTGCGGCTGGAAGAAGAAGCTGAAATATCAGGGAATTACCCACGTGGTGAGGAAACACGACATCCCCAAAGCGTACGCCGCCCAGGCCATCCGACGGGACACCGCCGCCGCCAAACAGACACAGAGCAGCGGGGCGGAGGAGGAGGAGGCGGCCGGGCTGAGCGGGGAGCTGCTGAAGGAGGAGATGGAGGCCACGGCCAAAGTGGTCCGCTTCATCTCCAACCGCTTCGTGTGTCTGATCTGTGGCTGGAAGACCAAACTCAAAGGTACCGACGCTGCTTCTTCTGTTACCACTGAATCACCTTCTGTCAGACTTACGATGGACGGTTCCTTAAAAAAGAACCAGACGTCCTCTTTTTTATTCCACACGTTCCTCTTCCTTCTCAGAACCTGCGTACATTACCCACAATGCAACCGCAGACAGTTGGGGAGTTTAGTTCATAACAAAACATCAGATTTTATAAACTCTTGATGTGTTTTGTGAGTAAAAATCTCAAATCTGTCAGATAAATGTAGTTATATTGTGTAAACGCCCACCTAAGGCTGTTTCAGTGGGTTAGACTGTCCCTGTCCCTGTCCTTGCAGGTTTTGCCATCAGTCACGTGGTGCGCAGGCACGATGTGGAGCGTCCATACAGCTGCAAAGACTGCAAGCGCTCCTTCTTCCTGCCCAGCCGGCTGCAGCAGCACGTCAGAGCGGCTCACCGGCCCGGACGCTACGCCTGCCCCTTCTGCTGCTTCAGGTCCCACTTCCTGGGAGGCTTCAAGAGGCACTGCAGCCGCTGCAACGCCCGGGAGGAAGAGGGAGGAGGAGGAGGAGGGGAGGGCGAGGAGGAGGAGAACGAGGAGGAGGAGGAGACGAGAGGGGGGAGGAGAAGAAGGAGAACAGCGAGGGTGATAGTGGAGGAGGAAGAGGAGGAGGAGGATGACTGAAAGGACTGGTTTACTTAAGTGAACTGGTTCAGACCGTCACAAAATGAGACCTGAACAGAGTGAACGGTGAATAAAGGCCTTTTTTAAAGATTTGGTAGTTTAAATGTCTGCTTGAGGTTTTATTGTCTGAACTCTTCACGCGTTATTCATTGCAGCTTGTTCAGTAAGAATCATTTCATGTTGCAGAGAAGAAGCTCCGATTTGAAACCAGGTGCTTTAAAATATCGAGGCCTTCGAGCCTCAGAACAGGTTCAGGTGTTCGTGTGATCAATGAGACACCTGCAGCTCAAACGTCTGTTAAAGTCACATGTGTTTTGGTAGTTTAAAAACTGCACAAACAGGTCAAAACGTGTAAAAAGAGTTTCCTGCTGTGCGACGTGTAGAAAAGAAGCAGACTTGATGAATAAATGCTGGCGTCCATGAAGCCTGTGAGACAAAGTGGAGGGCTGAGAACATGAACACATAAAACTAACAGAAAGCTCGTATCTCCGTCATGTTCTCCACGTGGTTTCCATCGTTTAAGCTTCGACTGGAGCTCTTTGAGTGACATCTTCTTCTGTGGTGGTTTAATGGTAGCGACTGCAGGATTAGCTCCACCTGCTGGTTGTCTCCTAATATTCACTCAGCAGCAGCTGGAGACGTGGATTCATCTGCATTTTCTTTTGCTGATTTTCTGTAAAGTGTGTGTTTGTTTACCGCACTCCTGTAGTGACGGCGGCGTGGACGCCATGATCATGTGACAGTAAACAAGTGCGTCTGCAGCAATCAATCTTTGTTGTTTATTTAGCCAAACATACAAAACAAACCCACCAATCACATCAGAGAGTGAAGACACGTCCGCCTCCAGCAGACAGAGAGGAA
Organism: Maccullochella peelii; assembly: GCA_002120245.1. NCBI lineage: Eukaryota > Metazoa > Chordata > Actinopteri > Centrarchiformes > Percichthyidae > Maccullochella > Maccullochella peelii. Next base: position 5,411 of record LKNJ01002946.1, on the reverse strand, counting down.
ATAAATCTGATTTATGCGATTAACACAAGTTTAAGAAAACAACTTGAAGCACCGAACACAAAACACAAGCAGGAAACAGCCTCTTCTTCTTCTTCTGCACAAATTAAAGTCCCACTTTCTCCCCGAGCATCGCTCCGCCTGCTGCCTGAAACAAAAAGCTCTTTTCACTCATCATGGTTTGTAATTACTCAGGGACGGGGGAGAACACCACCACTGTCAACCCTTTTCCACTGCAGGAACTTAAAGTAGCCGCACTGTCTCCAGGGACGGCTTCCAGCGACTCAGCAGCCGTCCATCATGATTGGTCGAGCAGATGTGACATCACAACACAATAACAGCAGCCACTGTTTCACTACAGCACCTTCATCGACCAGACTGAGTCTGCAGCCGTGCTAGCAGCTCTGTGAGGCTGCAGGTGCTTTGAGCTAAATGCTAACACCAGCATGCTAACGTTACGCTAATGTTTACCATGCTCACCATCTTAGTTTAGTGTTTTAGCATGCTAACATTTGCCAGTTAGCGGTAAATGTCATTACTTGAAAAACATGCTGAGGAGGTGAAAGTAATGAGGTATGAAAGTAATTAAATATGAAGCCAGAAAGTTTCCCAAAGTGTCAAACTGTTCCTGTAACTGAAAGGTCACGGCTGCATCAGAGCCTCGCCCCGGGTCACTGACTGCCAGGTTCCTGCAGTGGAAAAGGGCCATAAGATCATTCAAAGAACGCAGAACCTTCTGATGGAGGAACACTGCAAAACAGAAAATACATCAGAAGCACATTTTCATGAGGAGCATTTAATAAAAAGCTCCGGCTCACTCCTGATTGGCCCACGAAAGTTTTAAGTCTTTCTACATTTAAACGGTAAGTCGCAGCCACCGGCGGCAGCCATTTTGTGCCCCTGTTGTGTCACTCGGTCGCCACAATAGACAGATAATCCTCTGAGCCAAGGATGGCGATGACGTCATCGTCTCGTCCTTGCTGTCTGAGCTTATCAAACTGTTTCTTCTATAAGACTCAACTCATTCACATTTTTTCTTTCGTTTGTTTGATTGACAGCTGCAAGTTGCCGCGATTCTGTCCCACGTGTGGCTCCGGTTGGACTACCTGTCCCAGAATCCCCTGCTGTCTGTCAATCATTCAGGTCGTCAAGGAGGTTTTAGTGTCATCAGACCTGAATAACTGACAGTCCATCTGGTTTCCTTGACAACGCGGCAGTAGGAGTCAGATGTGTCGGGGGCACCACGCTCCCTCCAGGGCGGCCATGTTGATTCCTCTCAGGTCGCCGAAGTCGTCACCGTCTCCGTCGCAGTACTCGCCGTCATCGTCGTGGTCGTCGAAGCGAGACGTGTAACTGGTCGACGCCTTCTGCTGGAGACGAATTACACACCAGCGGGAACATTAACAACGTTTAAAGCACTGACTGAATCATTTAGGGGGGAAAGCAAACGTAGGAGGTTTATTACCGTTCGGACCAGCGGCTCTCTGAAGGGGGGGCAGACCATGTGGAAGCGAGGGATGGCCACGTGGAACACTTCCTCTTTTTTGGCTACAAGAGAAAGCGACATCAGAACAGAACGAGTGCAGCTGCTTCACAGTGACAGAGGGAGACGGCGTAGACGTTACCCAGTCTGTGGAAGGTGTAGTGGCCCTCCATGTACTCTGACGGGGTGGAGAAGGTGGTGCAGCTGGCGTACTCGTGGACTTTTCCAGGCGTCATGACTGGAAACTCTCCTGCACACACACACACACACACACTCAGCAGGTAATATCAGCCAATCTCAGCGCAGCTGCACAGGTGGTCATGTGATGCAAGCAGCGTACCAACCACGCCGGGCCCCTGGACTTCCTCCACGTTGCCGTCGGAGGTGGTGATTTTCCAGTAGCGGCTGTCGAGCTGACAGGCGGCGTCAGGCGACGCGCTGCTCGACATCTCGATCCTGCAAACGCACATTCATTAAACACACAGCAGCGACATGTACAGACAGACAGGCAGGCAGGCAGACAGGTACCTGATGCGGTAGGTGAAGAAGAAGTGCGGCGGGTGGACGGAGGAAAGCTCCGGCAGGAAAGAGGTAGAAACAGAGACGGTGATGTCACCGGTGGTCGCCACGCAACCCTTATCGTGCACATACCTGCAGACAGAGAACGCAGGACGGACGAGTTCAGATCAGACATAGTTATTAAGACGCAGAGACAGAGTTTGCGTGCAGGTGTGTTACCTGAAGATCTGGTCTCTGATGATCGGATATTCTCCTGTGACCACGTTGTGGACGTAGTTGGTGAACCACTCTAAGAAACAGGAGCCTGAACACACAAACACACAGAGTTAGCCTCGACGCCATCACTCTTTGCTCTCTCTCTAAGCAGATTCATTCAGAGAGAACGATCTGGTCGGGACGTGGACGCCACGCTGAATCTAAAAACACGGACGGACCTGTGATGAACATGTCGATGGCCGAAGGATCCTGAGCCGTCTGATCCTGAGAGACACAATGGGCGAGACACAATGAGACATGAGGAGGTCTGATCAAACCCCCTGTGGTCCGTTTATACTCATCTCTAGTAAGCCCAAAGGTGTGTTCACTACACTACTTTGCCTCAAAGTAACTACACACACGCTCAAACCCAGGATTTAAACAGGCGATACTCAACCCCAGTCTGAACAAATCACCGAAGTAAAACATAAATAATATTTAAGACTTTTTAAAACCTTCTACGGCCTTTTTGAGTTGTTAATCAGCTCTGGTCTGAGGGAACTTTAACTCTCATGTTGTGTACTTTTATTTTGAAAGGCGAGGCAGGCAGGAAGGTTACGGACGGGGCAGGGGTAGAAGCTCTCGAACATCCTGCGTCCCTCGGCGGGCTCCAGAGCCATGTACTGGCTGAGGCCGGTGTGGAAGCAGAAGGGGAGCGGGATGCAGCGTCTCATCCCCTTCCTCTGCTGGAAACCTCCGGCCGCCGTCTCCACGTCCAGCAGGACCTCCGACCGGTAGTGGTTAGACAGCGACATGCTGCCCATCAGCCTGAGGACAGACAGACAGGTGGCGGTGAGACAGGGAGACAACCAGAGTCTGGGAGACTCTGCAGACAGACACCGACCCTGGGATCACCAGTTTCTGTCCATTGTGGATGCGGTATGAGCAGCGGTAGTCGTCTGGAAATCTGCAGCCAATCTGAGCCTCGATGTCGTTAAGCTCCACCTCTGTGGCGCCCTCTGACGAGGAAAACAAGCACAGCGGCGAGCATTTAAATCTTTATTTATATGAAAGGTTTTCTCAGATAAAAGGAAAAGCA
>LKNJ01002945.1:0-97084 GCA_002120245.1 Maccullochella peelii | reverse complement strand
CCAGCTGGGGAGGAGGAGGAGGAGGAGGAGGAGGAGGAGGAGGAGGTAAAACCGCTGCAGTGGATGGTGGGGGATGATGATGCCAGCCAGGGTCTGATGTTCCCCTGCACGCCCCGCTGATACACACTGACTGTCGGACTGGTGGTGGTGAGGATTATCCAGGAGGCTGGAGGAAGGAAGACAGGGAGGGGGAGGCAGCAACGAGCATCATCCGGAGAGGACCGTTTTGTCAGGGAGGCTGGCCGACAATAACGCGGAACAGTAAGAAATTGGATTTTGCAGGCGGATATTTTCGCTTGTTTAGCCAACAGACTATAATTTTCAAAGGATACTGGTTCTCAGGGAAGAAAGTCAGTTCATGATTGTTCCAGAAACGCATGCAGAGCCAACACAACTGAGTGGGAATCAGACAATTCCAGTATTGTTATGCAACTCAGATCAATTGCAATTCTATAGAAAGTGTCCTACTAGGCTATTTCTTTTCTAGTGCTGTGTTTCTGTGGTGTTTTCGGGGACAGCTGGGATTACTGAGGCTGGTCGTTTCATTTCGGTGTTGGGGGGGGGGGTTAGGACCATATTGGACGCTTGATAGTCGAGGTTGGGCTCCACGGAGAGAAGATGTCGGGTCAGACGCTGACGGACCGCATCGCCGCGGCGCAGTACAGCCTGACGGGATCCGAGGTGTCCCGAGCTGTGTGTAAAGCCACCACACATGAGCAGACAGCTCCAAAGAAAAAGCACATGGAATGTGAGTTATCTATCTACTGAATCTACTGAATGTGTCCTTTCGACCCTCCATCCATCCTCCTCATGTACAACTAGGCCACACACCAAAGCCTGCCTCCCCCATCCATTCCTCCAGTGTGTGTTTATGTGCTCACATGTACACACACACACACACACACACACACACTATGCTTGAGGTATTCACTACTTTAATTTAGACTTTAATTGAACAAACCAAACCTATTACCTAATTACAGCAGGGCTTCTTCCCCCATTGTGTGCCAGGCAGATGAGCATCAGTGTAGAACCAGAGGGAAGCCACAAAGCCTTAAACCAGATACTTATGCCATACTGACTACTGACTGGAGACTGTCTCCCCCATGTTGATCCAGTGCTGGTGAATGCATAATTGAAAATGTTAAATGTGGTGTTGTTACTACTGAGCACACAGGCCTTTGCCTGGCCTCTTGTCCATGGCAGCACAAAAAGGTGTGTGGCACTGCCGGCATATATCACTGATTTATTTTCTTGGTGCAATTTGTTGATTTGTTGGCATATGGGTTAGTACAAACAAGGGAGGAAAAAGATGGAGGTAGGGTGCCAATTCAATTTCAAACGCTGAAAGAAATGCCGAGAAGGCCCATAAAGTATTTGGAAAGGGCTTAATGCAAACGTAAACCACAGATATGCAGTATACTTGACAGGGTTTACTGATGGATGCAATTTCATATTACAGTCATTATCCCCTAGACATCCAGTCATGAAGCTGATTCAAATGTGAAAAAAATGATGTACAAACCCACAAGTTATGTGACAGTGCACTTGGAAAGTGATGTTTAGGAAGGTGAACAGCACAAGGGGCCTCCACAGTGTCTGGATGTTCACGAAATGGTACTGTATCTGGGGTTCAGATTTTCTAATAGGTCTTTTGTGTGTTCATGCATGTCCCTGAGCATTTGAGTTATGTTCCAGGCTTTACATTGACCCCCTAGACTCAATAAGACCCCACCAACCTTATCACTTAATTTGACGTTGATTTATATCTTGTGGGATAGTCCCTTCAAGGCCCTTTGGTAATCAATCTGTGAAAATCAGGTCAAAGGAGGCTAATGAGTAGCCTTCAACGTTTCAAAGTCTCTGTGTATTCTGACAGGGACAAATAATAAAGCAGAACATATGCCGCCTGCTCCAGCTCCACTCCCACAGCAGAGTAGCACTTAATGGGCCTTGTAATAAAATATTCGACACACAATGTAAACTCATATACAATAAAACATACCTAACAATGACAAATAATAAAACAGAATGTCCATGGAGATAAAACTGCCTGCTCCAGCTCCTACACAAATGAAGGCAAACATTATGATACTGTGGAGGACGTAAGTATACATAATAAACTGTCTCTTCAGACTGTGTAATGACGGTAAAATAATTACGAATGATGGAGAGCGAACGTGAAACAGAAGCTACTCAGGACCCAGGACGTTAAGGCAAAATATTTAACACTAAAATATGTAATAATTTTAATTTGCCTTAAAATTATACTGAACAATATTAAATTTAGTGGAAGAGGTTACATTGATTTACATTTGTGACAAACAATTTTCATTCAAAGGTAGCTCGGACCAGTAACGTGATCCATACAGTCATGTGACGCAGAGAAGACGTATTAATTAAATACTTCAGTCTGCTGGTAATGGCTTAATTGTTAATCTAGTACACAGTATGCAGTACATACTGATGTAGTACGCAGTACGTTAGTATGTGATTTCAAACACTCTGGGTGAAGGGGGCAAAAGGAATTTATGGTGGAGACCATAGAAGAAGAAGTGAAGGCGTAGAAACTTTGAACTTGAACCCTGCAGATACACATACACATACTAAGTTCGGAGGTCTTCCCAGTCAGGTAATAACTATATTTCAAAGATTTTGTGTAATTATATTAACAACAGGTTACTGCACAGAGAAATGTACTGCCTCACCACATGATAAGATCCATAGTGTCATGCCTTCATCATTTCTTCAGTATAAAATCTGAAGAAATGGCAGCAAGTTCAAGTTGGCAAACTCAAACCCAGTGGGAGAAATCAATCCGCCTGTCTGTTCGTGCCCAGATTAAAAAATAAGGCTGAATGATGAACTGCGTTAAATCATCGCACAACAAATTGGAAAGCTCGCCCACTTGCCAAAGTTCGTGTCAGCACTTTGTTGTTGTGGTGAGTGCAGAGGAAGCACTGCCCTCCACGTCGCTTTGCACTCACTTACAAAAAAGAGGAAAAAAAGAATTAAACTTCTCATAAGCAGCAACTCAAATAACTGATACAGTAAAGCTTTGTCTATACTGAAAGGGATAATGGCATGTTGAATCCATGAGCAAAAAGACACACTCTTGCTCTTTTCCTTACTTTCAGAGGTTTTGCTTGTACAGTCTTACATGGCTTATGGTGGCTACTGCTAGCTAAAGTTAGCAAACATTCAAATGGACAGCTGTGTTTTAGACATTAATAAGTCAGTTTGTTGACTTTTTTGTTTAGTTACTGTTTAAGCATGTCACAAGTAAACATGAAGGTGTCTTTAAAGCAACTGCCTCAAGATAATCTTGGGAAATTAAGGCAAATTCAGTGTCCTGTTAGCCTGTAATAGCCACTTGTGGCCACAGTGGCCGCTGTTCAACAAAAGTTATCGCAGTCTTGCTTTGAAGCTAAATGCGGAGATGAAAACTCCAAAGTAATACTATTAATTTTCCCTGTTTACCATCTTTTTTTGTAAGACCACAGAATTGCAATTTTGGTTCAGACGTCTGGTTGGTTGCCTTAATGAATGAAAGCAAAGGGCTTGCTGAATATGTGAATTATCGTCACGTTGGAGGAACTGTCTCAAGGAATATTGTCTGACATTATATCCAGTTACAGTGCTGTCATGGTTTGGACTTCTGGGATTATTTGGACTCTTTTTGTGCCATGTTATGGACTTTAGTTTGTTCGTGTTCTGTTTTGGAGTGTTTCCCTCTGGCCCTGATTGTCTCTGAGTCTATATATCCCTGTGTCTCTCAGTTAGTGTTGGCGGATCATTGTTGGTGAACACGGTGTCTTCGTTTGATGTACTCCTGTTGCTGGCCTTAAATCTAAGTTATTTAATAAATCATTGTGCTAACCCTTCCAAGATGTCTGCGCTTGGGTCCTTCCACTTTACACCTCGTGACAAGTGCATCCACAGCTGACATTTACCCAATGTGCTCATTGGGGCAACTGAAAAAGTCCTTTTTTTTTCCTGTGACCATGAGCAGAAATATTCATGTACAACATCAGTGAAACCTGTTGCCATAGAACACTGTCAGGATCCTCCACTCTGTCAACAACATCACTGTCTTCACCACAGCTGTACTGTCCTGTTTCACAAAGAGGAACTTGCCATCCAACCAACCATTCCCTCTGCAACAAAAAAGACGCTTACTACACTATTTATTATTCATTACAGCCATCATACTAGCCATGAATATGTTTTTTTCTGAAATGTCTTGTGTTATATAGAATCCATATTGATAAAACTGCATTACAAGTCATCATATTTTCTTTACCAATCCCCTGACATAATCAGTCATCTTCATCTTCACATTATGCTAATGTGGTCTGTCACGAATATGGGTCATTTCTGCTGTTTGCACATACAGTATATCAGCAGCATGGATTTAGTATGTTGAGCTCCTGGACATTCTGCCTATTATTAAGTAATTCACATATTTTAATTATCTTAAGATGCTGGAAAGATATGACTGATTGCCCTCTTACATATTCAATTCTTGTTTAATTCCATATTTTCTGGCAGTGATCTGTACATTCGGACTGAAATGTGACTGCAACAGATCAGTTAAGCTGGTGAAGATAGACAGTATATGTCTCTATCTTGCTTTTGTCTCACTCTCTCAAGCGAGCTCCACCGATCGGTTGAGACGTCCATTAAATAATTTAGTTGGTCAATCTGATCAGCGTTATTAACACAATATCATGCATAAAACATGCATTAACCTTTGTTTGTCACTAACCACAGCATTTGTTGTATTATTTTAGTCATAAATCCAGGAAAGTCTCGACAGATACGTGCCCACGGTCTAAAAATAATCTCTTATGGATTGTTCCAATGACAACCAAATGTGTATTGGTCTGTTGCTCAACTGATCTAGTTCAAGTGACATCCAGAGAGCAGCAGGGCAGTAAGCTCCTCGTGCTGTGACCCCGAAGCCCCAGACAGAGATAGAGGAAAAACTGAGAAAATCAGAAATCAGAGAGCTTTTAGACTGAATTAGGTCCTTAAGCGTCCTCAGTGATCGAAGGCACCATAACTAGATAATAGAAAAATCTGGGATGCAGGTATGAACAGGCATGTTGTTTTTTAAATTGAGCTTATAGCTCTTTTGCAATTTTGCAGGCAACTCTTAGTTAGGTTAGTTAAAGTAAACGGCTAAAAGAAAAACATTAATCCCAGTAATAGCACAATCGTAGATATGTGTCTCTAGAAATTTGGCATAAATTTGGAGACTCATTTGCCATTTATTTTAAGAGCCTGACAGATGACTGCGATACTGATCGAAAGTCTTCTAAACTCTTAAAAGATTAGAGCTCAGGCAGCAGCACAGATTGCCTGACACCCCACATGGCCCGAGTGCGTCTTACAGAAGGCTCTTGATGTCTTAGAGTTGCACCGGCTGCATGTATCCCACATGCCGTTGGCGATATCCCAGAAAGAAAAGGACTTGAGTGAGGATCCAATTGAGTGCCTTTCTTTGGATAGGAGCAGGGTGGTGCAGAGGAGGAGGTGCAGCTGTGAGTCAGCTGCCTGAATGGGCTGAGGTTTTTAAGGCATTAGGATAATAACCGTAAACAAAGAAGACCATTGCTGAGAAGAAAATCTGAAAGCTTAATGTGTGTAGCAACAGCAGTATCCTTTTCCTGTGTTGTGCCATAAAGTAAAAGCATTTGTGCTATAAATTAAAGGAACCCTGTGGAGGTTTTGATCACTAGTAGCGCTATGGAGCAATGTTTTTATGAGTGGGCCCCCTGTTTTGTTTGTATCATGCATGGGCATGAGGACACACATGCAAACATGCGAGTATGTAGGCGGCGCATAAGGCCTGCTTCATAGTTTTCGCATCCGAGTATCCGCAATGGTCCGAAGATGTTGTCGGGTTGTTGTGACAACCCGCCCAAGGATTTTTATGGCGATTGGCAAACAACATTATGGTGCATTACAAGAAAACTCCACAGGGCACCTTTAATACAGAAGATTCCAGTTGGTGCAGACTGCCAGTCTTATCAGTGGTCTGAAGATATTGCTACCTGCAACCCATATCTTCAGCAGGTTGCAAAGACATTCATGCGAAAATATATCTTGATTTCAACAGTACTTGCACTAATTGTTGTAATCTTGGTTGTGGCAATTAAGCTATACCAGGTAATTTTACAAAGATGTTTGAAATAATTACATGGGCCATCTTTGAATTTGGGTTATTCTGGAAAAATACTTTCCTTTTTGTAACTCAAGAGTTAGCTTTGGAATGATCTTGGTGCAGTAGTGTGACCATCTGGCACGCTGGCAGGCACACGACTCAGGGGTTCGAGATGGAGCGAGGAATGGCACACACGAAGCCATGTTCACTGTCACTTAATCATATGATGTGGTGACGAGTGGGATGAGAGTAAGACTGTACTGTTAGAAATATTATAAGTGATCGATCACTGAACAAGCCAACAAAGGAAAATACATAATCTTCTGGTGTCAGACAGTGGGGTGCTTCATCATGGCACCTGATTTGCAATACCACCATATTCTATATACTAGCCTACTTAGCCCACTTAGCTACCACACACTCCATCACGGCTGTGTTTGGGATTCTGCAGTGGTTCTGTCTATTTGGATTGATTGGACTAGGTGGATTACACAACATCTGGCAAATGCAATTACATTATCAATTACATGATTAGTGCACACTTTTTCCATTTCAGTCTGCTGCTGCTGCAGGACAGCGAAGCTCTGTGCTGCTTGATTTCTAACCTAAAACAGCAGCTGCCAAACGATTACTTTTGTCAAAGGGCCCATTTTGTTATTATTTCCACCACGAAGCAACTGAATGTGCGACAATCACTATTTCTGATTTTTCCTGACTCAGTAATAGGGTCTATTATAGAATACTTGAAGGCACCATTTTCCTGGGTTGGTCAGGATAACGAGTGAGCTGTTTCTCAGTGTGGGTCCAAATGCCCAGAGCATGCATCAGAGGACATGCAGGGTATCTGTGGCCCAGAGGGAGACAGCTAGAGAACTAGTGCAAGAGGGTTTGAATGTCTGCCAAATGGAGATGCTTCTGTTTCCAAAGACATGCCCCACCACTCCTGCTGCTCCTAATAGCCTCCATCTTTATCTACTGCCACTCGTGTTGCCCTAACGTCTTAATCCCCCTGCTGTTAAGAGAGTTAAGACAGGTTTATAGCTTGAAGGTTATGTTTTTGAAAATGTATGCCACCAATTTTCCCTCTCTCACTATCTAGGCTTCTCTCTCTTCTTAACATCCAACGTATAAACCCAGACGATGTTTATCATAATGACCTTGATTCTGATAAGGTGTCATGGCTGAGATTCTGTCTGTGTTTGTGGCAATAATTATCACTAGCTCTGCAGTCATAGCAATTATTTTTTACCACAGTGATGCGATTATGCTCTGCTCAGAGCAAATGCAGGACACATGACCTGCTGGGTGTGTGTGTGTTTGGCGAGGGCAGGGGGAGAAGGCAGGGGTGAGAAACATAAACAGCGTGCTGAGTCCCCTTTGGCTGCTAAGGTGCTGTTACCACAACATGAGTCACCATCAATGTGTTACCACATTTGAGAGGCAGACTGTCTCCCTGAAATGGGGGGATGGGAGGAGAGGGTGAGATGATGGTCTGTAAAGTCTCATGTGCGTTAGTGTACATGTTAAGTGTTCAAGTCATACTGTAGTAGCCTACACCTGCACAGGTTGCACTTCAAGTACACTGCAATTAGCAAAGCCAGTCCAGTTAAGGCGAGATTATGTAGCTCTGCTTTATGAAAAAGCCTGCATCACATCCCTCTTTTAACATTTTTTATAGTTTTTTCTAGTGTTTAAAGGAATAGTTTGACATTTTGGCCTCATTAGCTTTCTTGCAGAGAGTTAGATGAGAAGATTGATACCGCTCTCATGTATATACGCTAAATAAGAAGTTGGAGCCAGCAGGCGATTAGCTTAGCTTAGCATAAAAACTGAAGCAGGGGGAAACAGCTGCTAAAACCACAACTTGTTGGTTTTACACTTCAGTTTTTGTATGAATAAACAAACAAGATGCAATGTGTTAATTAGTGAGCTTTACATGTGCTGGTATAGGAATATTTTTTTTTACTTTTGGGCAGATCCAGGCTAGCTGTTCTCCCTGCTTGGTGGTATCAATCTTCTCAACTAACTCTTGACAAGAAGACAAGCATACTTTGTACAAGGTCAAGGCGGCACAGTGGTGCAGTGGTTAGCGCTGTCGCCTCGCAGCAAGAGGGTTCTCGGTTCGACTCCCCCGGTCTGTGTGGAGTTTGCATGTTCTCCCCGAGTCTGCATGGGTTTTCTCTGGGTACTCCAATCCTCCCACCATTAAAAGGCATGCAGGTTAGGTTAACTGATGATTCTAAATTGCCCATAGGTGTGAGTGTGAATGTTTGTCTGTCTCTATGTGTCAGCCCTGTGATTGACTGGTGACCAGTCCAGGGTGTACCCTGCCTCTCGCCCAATGTCAGCTGGGATAGGCTCCAGCTCCCCTGCGACCCTCTGAGGATAAGCGGTATAGATAATGCTGCTGATTGTAGCTTCATACAGTCTTTAACAGATAGATATGAGAGTGATATCAATCTTCTCAACTAACTCTTGACATTTCCTACAAGGTCAAACAGTTCCTTTAATTCTGGAAACAATAACACAGCCGAACAGTCTAACCCTAGTAAACACCTGGCTTATAGTTGCAGTAGCTGTTGCCATTGGAAATGTCACCTGTCAAAGAAACGTGTTATAGCAATCCAGAAATATTAAGATTCCCTGCATCTCTTTTGTTATTACTTTGCTTTGAGCACCTCGATGTTTTTGCTTTAGGTATTAATCAGCCAGATGTGTACAAAGGATTTCATGTCTCCTGGCAACAGTCGCTGACGCTGTTGTGTCCATGGACTGTCTGGAAATACTGTGGCAGAAAGGCTTCAACAGGATTTAGACAGCCTGTCTTCACTCTTAGCATGAGAAAACTATTGAAGTCAAAACACAGTTTTCTCAATAGCAGCAGAGGGGTGGCATGCCTGAAAAACGTCAGTAAAACTGACGCATGGTAACATTTTGTAAGCACCTCCACTTGCTGACCCAATGCTGTCAGTGTGGATATCTTTGTTGAAACTGCTGCTAGTTATTTTTTCATGCTGCTCCACAATTACAATCCTGTTTGCTAGGACTAGAATCGAGAGCTCTGTGTTCTTGTACCATGTAGCATAAAATCCAGTCTCTCCACACTCTTGGTTTTAACACCTAATTTCAGTACATTTCGAGCTAAAAGTCTGAATTACACATCAACATCAATGAGAAGCGTTGTGTGTCTGCTGTAGCACTGCGTTACAGTATCTTCCAGCCTTTATGGTTTTTCAATTGGTCCTCATATGTTTCCCTTTTTCTAGCTCTCCCACTCTCTTTTCACCACTACTCCCACTCTGGTTCTCTTTCTTCCTTATAATGATTCTGTGCAGTGCTTGCCTAATGGCGAGTTGCAGTGTACAGAGGAATGTGAAAGGAAGTTGGTAAGAGGGCTCAGCATGTACTGCAGTGCTGATCTCACAGCGGGTATCCTTGCAAGCCCCAGAATGCCTCTCTAATGTCAAACACTGTGTAGGAGGTGGACTGTCCTAGATTAATGAGCTGGGACCAAGATCCCCCTTACAGCTGCTATCAGACCATTATCTAGTCTAAATCTGAGCAGCCGTTTCAGATCTATTTGTTACTCCTTTCTTAATACCTCCCTCCTCTTGCCATGCCTCTCAGTCCGTTTTCTTCAGATAAAAACATGAATATTACAGTACAGTTGTATCTGTGGGGGGATTTATTGTACCTAAATGGACAGAATGTACACACAGAGGCTTGCTTTACCCAGAATAGAATTCAGGTAAACAGTCCTTTGTATGCAGGTAAGCAGCAGCAGCCTTTCCTTTCCATACCCAGGCTGCATATCAATAATGCAGGGAGGCTTGGGTTTTATTACTCTGTCTGACTGTTGAGTTCTGCCTCAAGACCCGACTTTGCAATAAAAAAGTGAAGTGTCACAAAAAATGGGTTGCCCCAATGACTGAATTACCATACAATAACAGTTTTACATAGTTTGTAACTGTTTTTTAAGTTATGCAAAACCCTCTCTGAGAAGGACTAACCATCCTCTTAGACTCCCAAAGTAACACAGTATGATGAATCTGTCTTTCAAAGTGCCATAAGCAATGAAATGTTGTAGACTATACTAATGACTTGTTTGAAATAACATTGGAGGAATGTTCGTATGGAGTCCTAGGAGTGCCATAACAAAAGAATAAATCTGGTAAAGAATAAGACAATAAATGTGGAAATATAAAGAGAAATAAATAAAAGAATAAATAAATGTGGATATATATAAAGACAAATAATTATTTTTCCTTTTGCTTTTCCCTTATTGCTTCTGCTATTCCTTGAAGGCCCAAGCTGTCAATCAACTGGCTTTGGGTGGGTCTTCCTGCCCAAGCTGAGTAATCAATTCATGCACACATGAATCCTGCTTTGGCAGGAGCAAAATGTCTTTCTATACGGAGTATCGGTCTTACTACAGCCCTGTGCACACGTGGAGAAATCCCAAAACAGACTTGCCGTGCTGGTAAGCTATAATTGGACAGTAACTGTTTGGGGCATGTATTTAGCAAACAGTCAGTTGGGTTTTAGCAAACTTTTTATTTCAGTTTTCATGCAGCTTCATTGTCTTGCATTGTCTTGCATCTGAGAATTCCAAATAGCATGCAGGTGCTTTGTGACAACTGACAAATTTGAGATACGCCTATGTACTGGTTTTATGCATGGTACCCATTCCACTAGTGTTAATGTGATAGTGGTAGTCATGAACAATGTTAGCGAGAGATTGCTACAGACCCCCGGATGTTGACCTGCAGAACAGTGAAGTGCTTTTTTTAACTTTCTAGATTATTTTTCACTCATGCAAACATTAGGCACCCCTGGGACAATCTCAGCTCAGTGTTTCTTCATCTGTGCAGCTCTAGGAATTTCTTTTGGATATCTTTGGATAGTTTTTAACTGTTTAGCAGGCTGTCAGGAGTTTATTCCCATACCACCGTCAGATCCTATATGCTGACAGCTTGGTTTAGATGTTTTGAGTCAGAGCTGGCCCAAATCAGGCTTGGATGTTAACTAATGTGACAGCTCTAGTTTGCCTTGTAATGGGTTGAGTTAAATAGAGAGGGATATGACCCTTTCTATATACCACTACAATTAATTCTCAGAAACATATGGTCAAATCAGTGCTCAAAATATGCAAACATTCATCAGTAGGGCATGGTTGATTTTAATAGTTATGTATCAACTAATTCTTTCCCCCCTTTATTTCATTCTTCCTTTCCCACCTCCCAACCTTCTTTTCTGTGCTTCTTTGGCCCTGGACAGACCTATTGTAGCACCCACACAGATACAGATTTTTCTCTGTCAGAAAAAGAAGTCCAACAGTCCAAAAAAAATGGTCTTGGTTGCATTATTTGGTTCAGCATACAGGGTGGATATTTGTTTCTGTCTCCTCCCTTGGAGCAGAACCTGCACCTAACAGAAATACACAAGCTACAAGATTTGGATTTTCTATTCAGACAGGGAAGACACAAAGCCTCATGGGAGGTGAACAGCTAATAAGGGAAGAAGGGAGCTAGTAAAGACAAAATGAATGTACACAGGAAGAGATGTTAGACTGCTAATGCTCAGGAAGAAGATATATTGGCTACAATGTGGGGTTGTTTTTTTTGGGTCTGCGAGCATCTGTAGTTAGACATTGGAGCTGTGGGCAAGATGAAAGGACAATTAGAGTAATTAGAGAAAGACTGATCGGTAAACACAGCTGGCAAAAGCAGATCTGTTTTAAAGAATGTCTGTTTGGGTGCTTTGTTGAACGATGAGTAAGGATGCACAAGGTTCACCTGCAGACCAATGACCAAAAGTCTATTTGCTACTCAGTCACTGGAGGATAGAACAGCACAGTAAATCAAACTGTAGAAGGTTCATGAAAGCATTTAATTTGCTGTTCTACACACCCAGTATCTGGCAGCTTTCAATTCGACTGAACAGTCAAAGAAAGGGTGTTAACTACAGAAACACCTCATTCATCAGCACAAAAATATGTCACAGCACTGCACACACTGTTAAAATGTTTTGGTGGTTCTTTCTGTCTTCTGGCTGCATGCTAACGCGAGTAGCTAGCTTAATAGTCCAACAGAGCAAGCTAACACCTTGGTCACTGGACACTAGCACGGACCATGCTTGTCAGTCGCTTAACCTTCACTATAAATCATATATTTGAGACAGCGAGTTGGCTGTCACCATACAGCTAACACACAACTGTAGGCTGACCAAGCTAATAGTATTAGCTATTAACAGCCAAGCCATGCTAGCTAAGGTTCATAGCCCCCAATAAAGTTTTGCCAAACTTTCTGGCTGCCTTACTTAAGCTAGCCACACCAAGCTCCCTTAAAATGAGAGATAGCAAACTCATTTACAACAAATCATGTTTTCATAATCATTTTGCTAACCATGCCACTGTGTTTGATACATTTAATATACTCATGTACTCTTCAGTTGCGGGCATCCATTTGTTTCCATTCATTTCTGAGATACAGAATGTAACACTAACAGCAGCTCAAGCCAGTTTAATGAATCTGCTACTGGAGTTTCATTGCTTACAGAAATGAATGGAAACCAGGGTAGGAAAAATACATCCATAAATCTACAACTGTATAGGCCCTGCATTAAAAAATGGTCAGAACAAATGTAAAGTATTAATTTATTTGTAGGTAAAGAGCTAAAACATGCAAAGATGCTGGAGAAGTGTGAAGCTCTTAGAATTACAATAAAATCCATCATGGCATGTCCCCATTGGTGCTTATTGGTACATTTGAAAATCTGTCTTTGAAAATATGAAGAGTTTGCGTGTGTGTTGTGCAGCCTTGTACATCTATGTTCTGCAGTGCTTGCATGATTGGCGGTTCACCTTCAGTACTCACACAGTGGCTTTGATATCAGTTACAGTTATTGATTTGTTCAGTAAAATTAAAAGAAAAGTATGTCCCAGTTATCTACTTTATTTCACATTGGACACAACACACTTTTCACATCTTGTGAAAGTGGGATTTTCTACCCATGAGCTGCATCACAGCAAACAAACCACAAGTCCACCAATAGCTGAGTGAAATGTCACCGAAAGCCAAAGCGTCTATATGACGGCAGCGCTGCTATCTGTGTCCACTGGCAGTAGCAGCAGCATTATGTGGGATGCCAGCTTTTTCCTCAGATGTCACTTCCAGCCTCCACAGCGTTTGGATCCCAATGGCTTCCTCTTTGTTTGGCTGCCACACCACATTGGTGCTATGCTACGCTGCGACAGAGTGCATTCTGGGTATTTTTTTCCTCCCTCTGTATATTGCTTGAGGGTGAGAGGAGCTATAAATAAACACTGTGCTTTCATGGTCCGTTCATGTGTAGCTCAACAAGGCATCACTCATGCAGCATGGCTTGTATTGCACACTGCACTCTTACGTAGATAAAGCGCTTACTGAATTGACCAATCCTCATGTTTATGAGTCACTTATTCAACAATACCGATCTATATGGAATATTAGAATAGATAGATTTTTTTGCAGTATACAAAATAACTATAAATGCTCAGCAGATAGGGTATGTGGAAGGTATTAGTAAGTATTTACATGAATTCAGTGCTTAATTCAGTGTTGAATCTTTCAGCAGTGTTAAGGCTGGTATGAATCACATCCATCTGGCTTTGGCTGGATGACCCCTGTCAGTTTGCACTTGTGACGATTTCAAAGAAATTTGACTGCATCCTTGATGCCACTGCAAATATGAGAGAATGTTGCCTAGGAAACCACCTTGGGATGCCTTTGGTGCATATTGGTACATTTGTAAAAACCCATCTATGAAAAATGTGAGGAGGATGTTGCGTGTGCGTCCTGCAGGCTTGCGTATATGCTTAAGTGTGACCTGCTGTGGTTGGCAGTTTGCCTTCTGTACTCACACATAGTAGCGTTGATATCGCTTACAATTATTGATATGTTAAAGGGTGCTATTCGAGGCCTGTCAGTTGTGTGTTGGGTGTGGCAGATGCTGCAGGGCATCCTGATATGGTATTAGGTGACTGTTATCTGACACTTTTTAGGTCAATAGAGCACACAAGTCCAAAGTGTGAGAGTCAAAGAATTCGATCAATACAAGCCCTCTGGGCCACATTCTAAAGGGACACCTTTACAGTATAAGTGTGGCATTATTCTATAATTTTCTTATTGTCAAATGATCCCATAAAAAGACCAAAACCAACAATGCATTAGTCGATCAATACTTGTGGCACTCAGCACCAAACTCACTGAAGATATAGATCTTTAAATCTTTAAAAACAGGTCACAATTATATAGTATATATAGCCCAAATGATTTCCTAAAACAGCTGGGCACTGTAGTTTTTATGGCAAATCAAACTGGAGAAAATAGCATTTGTTGTGGAAAATTTTCAGCTGGTACGGAAAATAGCTGATGAGGATGGTGTGTGTGACTCAAAATAAACTACAGTTCCCACATTCATCAAAGAAACAAGTGACCCATGTGCAATATGTATGTATGTATGTGGTATGGCTTATTTATGTGTTTTCAGCCATGCTAGCAACATGGCTATAGGGGTAGATTGTCATTCATGACATTCATGTCCTCCTCAGGATGAATTATTATTAGTGATCCCCTGACTTTTCATCTAGTAAAATCTTATTTGTGTTAGCATGATAACACAGTAAACTAAGATGGTGAACATGGTAAACATTACAAATGCAAAACATCTGCATGTTAGCATTGCCATTGTGAGCATGTGAAAGTGCTGATGATAGCATTTAGCTGAACATACCACTGTGGCTAATACAGCCTCACAGAGCTGCTAGCATGGCTGTAGACTCTTGTTAATGGTTTTTGGACAAAAATGGAGCTCTGTGGCGCAGAGAAATAGGCTAGTTCAGACTTTGGCTACATGGACAATACATGCTGCCAGGTAGTAAAAAAAATGTCCTTAGTGGATAGTGCATCAACCATTACAACAACCATACATGAACACATCCATTATTAGACCAGTCCATTATCATTAGATACCAGCATCTCCATTCACAGAAGCCTCAGAGAGCCATACGGACCACTGTGATGACAGAGATAGCCTGTGTTCACCAAGTACAGTATTTGGCAAGCTAGCTACAGTGTATTTACACACATGATATAGGCAATGGAAAAGTCTGAGGTTTTGTTAAAGGATAAGGCTGGCATTATTTTATATCTTTATTATTGTCAGTAAATCTCATAAAAAGACCATAACCAAGGATGAATCTATCTCACTAAGAAATACTGTCGGTGTAGACCTAACCTAAAAGTGATTAAAAACACATAAAAGAGCCAAACTGTTGCACTGAGTGACACATATCTTCATTACAATAAACATAACCAGTGTATTTCATTCCTCGCAGCTCAGCAACAAGAAAAGTACCCATAACAAGGAACCATACCCCGGAGCATGCTCAGTGACATGTGCCAACATAAAATTGCAGAAGCAGAGTTGTTCCACAATAAACCCCACTGGCCATGCTTATTGTTATGAATTAATATGTCCCCTGAATGCAACTCTTTTATGTGTTTTTTATAGTTTATAGTCAACAACATAGCATTCTGGTGTGGAAGGACAAGCTATAACAAGCTGTGGCAGAAAATACTTTCAAGAATTCATTCATTGCTGCTTTTGAGACAGTGATTCTCTCCAGTGTCAGCTTGTAGCAGGGTACAATTTCAGTTTGTGAAAATTATACCGGACATTTCATGCATAACAGATGAGGCTGCATATTGTTCATACTGTAAATTATGCTTCTGTCATGCAGAATGCTGATTCATATGTGGTTGCATTCTGAAGCGTCGGATGTGAACGTCTGTTTGTGTGCAGATGTGCGCTATGTGTTTTCATGTATGTCTGTTTACGATCGCCTTACATTCGAACAGGTGTCTTTTTCTCCTGTCTTTCCTCCCTCTCATTTTACAACCACACACACACACACACTGTAGAGGATGTGAACATGTCAGACCAATGGTTCTCCTGTCTTTGCTCGCTACGCTGCACCGTGACGGCTCAGGTGCTGTGATAGTAAAATTAGAGCAGGGGAGGACGTGTGCGTGTGCTTTTGCTAGAGTGTGCATATGTGTCTGATAATATAATGTACAAATAACCTTGTGTAACAGCTAAAAATCCTCAGGCTCTAAATGAAGGACAGGTTCTGTATGCTGTCACGAGGGACTGAAATTTCTTACTAGGACCACAGTACAAGAGCCTCATGTTTGGCTGCTACAACATTTTTGAACCAGAATAGATTTTGTAATATTACCTATCTTGTAAAAGATGTTCTATTTTTAACATCTATATATTTTTGTGAGACACAATGTAAAATGCAGCGTAGAGGCCAATAGAAGCTGTTAATCTTGACTATGTTTTTTCGTTTACAGAAATCGTATTAATATCTCTAACTCAACTTTTCAGGATCCATAAAAAAACACTACTGCTACAAATTTGTACGTAAGAAACAAACATTGAGGTTACACAATGTTATAACAACAGCAGTATGCAGCCCTTTAGCCAGCGGTGAGGCTACATCTGTGTGAGTGTGTGTCTGTGTGCTACTGTAAGCAGCATTATAGCCTGGGGTCTACACTAGTGCTGTTGAACACCCGTGATTCTGTAGATGTAAGTGTAGATGTGACTATTGCCATAATCACCAGCTGATGGCTTACTGCTCTTACAGCTGGAAAGATGCAATTACTCTCAGTGGTTCAATACCACCACTTCTCCATGGCAGCTCTCGTTGATTCTACATTCCTATTCTTTCTGCACTTGCCCAGTAGATCTGTTTGATTTCACGCTCTGTGAACATTGCAGGCTCCACGGCATTGTTATAGTATGAACAAACAAGACCTACTCACATGAAGGAAGAGTCTACACCCAGTAAACTGTAGACAGTAAAATCATTTATGTTTCTCTGGTGGATTGGTGGCTTCATGTGTTTTAGCAGACTTTACTGGATCAGCATTATATCAAAAATAAGAAAATTGAAACACTTAGCAGGTCAAATGATAATGAAATTTATAAAATGTGAAAGTCACTGGCAGCTTTATTTGGGAGATTTGTAAATCAGAGACATAGACTTCACAGTTACATTTTTGTTACTACTGGATGATGAAGTGGTTGCTCACCTTAAAGCAGCAATAATAGATTTTTTGCCACTTGAGGCCAATGCAACAAGTTGTAAACACAAAACTGACATATTATCACTTTCTAAAGTTAATATGACAATACATGTTAGCAAACGGTTGCTTATTTACACATCCAGCAGACACAGAGCAACATTAGTTTTCATTTAGAGTCGTGTTTCTGGCCCTCCCAATGAAAATCAAACTACAGTCTTTAAGCCCTATTTTGGTCTCCACCAACTCCTGGTTGAAACTTGGGAGTTAGCTAAATGCTAGTTGCTAAATGCTCCACTATATTTACCAGCTAGTCGCTAACTTTGTCTATCTGCTGTTTGGTGCTGGGCAGGTAGTGTACACTGGGTTTTAGAGTTTTATTTTCTGAAAACAGCTGCCTGATGCTGGAAATGATGTTTATGAGAGAAACGTAGTATTGTTCCTTTGATTGGGAACTGGGAACTCAAGATCAATCAAGATCATTTACTATTCATAGAGCGTACTACCTGTGAAAATCAGGATTGTCACAGCTTGGGCTTGGAGACTACAAATGGAAAGCCTATGTCAGAAACCAGGTGAATGGAGGTTGAAAGATGCGGGAATTAACCAGGCAGGGAGGGTGTAAGTTTTGGATCCCGTGCTTTTGAAGTTCCCCCAGCTTTAAGAAAATTAAATACTAAATAACTGGAGTACTGTTTTATGAAAAATAGAGTAGGATATGTATGATTTGATTTGCTGCATTCTGCAACGTACAGGATATGGAATATGGATCCAAGCATGCAAGTAACTGTTAGTGTGACTATCTGTGTTTGCTAGCGCTTGACAAGGGCCACATATCGAACTGCCTTGCACTCTCTCTTGCTCTCTGTGTCTCTTTCCTACTCACGCTCACACATATGAATAATTGAGAAGGAAGGTGGGGGGGAGACGGTGAGTCAGGAGTTCCTGCTGAATTGTTGTTCAGCATCTCAATCAGAGCAGAGACTCTCTGCCTTGTTTCTCTGTCTCTCTTTCAATAGGATTAGGATCCAGTTCTACTGCATGTTTAAACATTACCCAAGACTTTATCCAGCACATTTTCAAATCTGTCAGCTCACTGAAACATTAGGGATTCATTGAATAGTGAGTTAATGCATTTAAGGTTTTATCAATATGGTTCATAATACTCAAATAAATCCTCCTGTGTCAGTGTTTAATGTGTGCAGTGATGGCCGCTGTAGCCGAACAGACAAAGAAAAGAGACGTCTTCATGGAACCAGTGTTTGATTGACAACCACAGTCTAGAAGCAATGTCCACCTGGCAACAAATTAAGCTATAATCTCTTGTACATTAATTTTCTTTTTGTACTATTATTATGACATGATTTGTAGTAGATTTGAGGCAACTTTTTTTTGTAGATATGAAATGGTAGCTGGCTGTACAGTTTGTCTCACAGTTTGGCAAAAGTGCTGACCCCCACTGTGAGAAAATACAGAGAGAGACAGGCAGAGAGTGAGACAGACAGACCGACAGACTGAGACAGAGACAGACGGAGACGCAGAGATGAAAAGCGTAGGATGATGCGGGCTGCTGACTCATCAGCCCTGTAGGGATTATCCCTCTCACTTCGTGTGTGTGTATGTATATGTGTGTTTATGTGTGTATCTGCTGCCTTACTACTGAAGAGGACATGCACAGCAATCATTACCGCATGATGAAGGCATGATAGAGGAAGCAAAAGTGCTAGCAGACTTGTAGCATGACTGTCAATGCAAAGTGACCTTGAATGCATTTTTGCATGATTATTCATCCAGTTGCCTCCCCAACTACGCCTACTGTGGACTTTACTTTTTCATGACAATAGAAACATGCATTAGAAGCATTAGAATGTATCATGGTTCAAAATTGAACCATTTTGGAATGAAAATCGTTGGTCAGTATATGAGTTCCCTTGCAGGTCAAGGATACTCACTAGATCCTAAGAATCTCCATGGGTTGAGTCTGAATGCAAAGTAATCCAGTCTCAGAAGAGCGTTGTTGGTACACACAAATTAGAAATAATAATGATATGAATGTAAACACACAAACACATATAAATTGCTTCCAATTTGATCAATTTGAAGGAACTAAATTACCATTGCACAAACTGCTACAACGGTGGATCATATAAGCTTTTATGCCAATTAGTCAAACCCATATACTGTAAGTCCGTCATATCCCTCTTTGTCAGTACTGTAGGTTTGTCTTTTGGTAAGTTTGTCTCTGGCAGATGTCATGATTAAAGATTGTTGGCTTTGTCATGTTGCAGTTTTTTGGCCAATGCATTTGCAAGTTGGACACAAATCATTTGGTGTCTTTGGAGCTCTTTTAGGTGCCTTATATTGCTTTGAAAAATCATGTCAAAGTTGCAGCACTATTTGTAAAAGTTTTGAAGGATGAGACGATGAGCGTTTTTCTTTTTTTAAAGATGATTTTTGCTGTCTTTATGAGACAGCATAGCAGACAGGAAATGGAGGAGAGAGAGAGGGTTACGACATGCAACAAAGGTCACCAGCTGGAATCGAACCAACAACATTGCAGTGGCATGTGTTGTAACCATTCGGCTACCAAGGCGCTCCAAGACTGATGTTTTTCTATATTTTTCTTATTGACAAGAAATCCCATGAAAAGACCAAAACAATGTATTAGTCTCCCCATGTTTTCTGATTTCCCTACACTGTCAGGGACACTCCACCCTGAGCTCTTTCATTGCTACTTGTTTTTAAAAAACAGCCATGTAAATTCCTAAGACATCTGGGCACTGCAGTTTTCAGCAAATGTTACTCAAACAGGAGAAATTCTGTATTTCTTGGGAACCATATTTAGCAGCATAGTAATACATAATTTGTCCTCCAGGGAGCATATTACAGCACCAGGACAGTGTATGTGGGTATCTGAGTCTTTGCTTGTTTCCTCACAGTGACTGCAAGACTACAGGAAGTTATTGCTCCAGGCCAAGAAATAGTAATGGACATAACATAACTTCCTGTGAAACTGCAAATTGTCGTCAATCGTTTCACTTTGGTTTTTGTATGGATTAAACCAGCGAGATAGGATGTTTTAATGACTGGGCTTTAACATTTTTAGTACCCTTTAAAATTACAATATATCAACACCAAAAAAAGTTATCAAAACTCTTTTATATGATGGGGTTAGGGGTACGGGATTGTTAGAAACATTCAATTTGTTCGATAGCTTATTTTAAAGTAAAACTTTTTAGTTCCCAAACTCCCAATTGCTCATTACTCCATGTCATTATAACTAGTGACCAATTGCTCCAAGTGTGAGGCATACTGACATTTAATCTATATTAAGCCAGAGAAAAAATTCAAGGAAAATTCAATACACACCTCTCTGCTGCCTCCAGATCTGCTGGCAGTAAATGTGCAGACATGGATATGACACTATTAATGAATCACAGGACTTAATAGTGCCCTGCGTCCGCCCTGCTCTGCTGAATCAAGGCTTTTAAAATGACGCCGGTCATGTTTTCTCTCCCTCTCTGTCCATCACTCTGCATACACACCTACTTATCTCATTCCTCAGACTGTCTCTGAAGATAGGCTTTACTGTTATCTGACAGACATTGATAAACAGGAGGAAGGAAACTACAGAAACTACAGATTGGTCTCATTTATTGGGTATTAGCAAGGTATGCTAAGCTTTTGGTAGATTGTCCTCTTGGTCAACTTACCTGTTAAATTACTAAGTGCTATATAAATACATGTATCACGGTGACACCAAAGTTGTCCACGTGGTGCAGAGGGATTGTTCACTTCAGTGCTCCATGCTAGCACTTTAGCATAAACAATAAATTATAGCAATAAGCCAGCATTATTCAAGTTCAAAGTTGGTTTCAGTAATGGAAATTAGCTGTTTTCATAACATAGCTAGACGTTAGTGCATTTTAAAATTAAAGCAGCATTAATACATTTTTTGAGCAGTTTGAGCAGGGGGCAACAGAATAAACTGTATAAAATTGACATATTATTACCTGAACACCTAATGTTAGCATGCAGACACTGAGCAGCATTAGCACTGATTTAGAGTTGTGTTTCTGGCTTCGCAGCAAAAGTCCAATATTCATTCTCCTTTTAGCTCTTTTTTTGGTTTCCACCAACTCCTGAGCGAAACATCTGGATGGTAAATGCTTCGCTATGTTCACCAGCTACTTTGTCTGTCTGTTGTCAGGTGCTGGACAGGTAGCGTACAGTGCCTCAGCTGCCTGCTGCGGTTTGAAATGACGCTGATGAGAGCAGTGAACCAAAACAGTAAAGCTGCGGCTGTAAAAAAACAAAATAATGAGCTAACAGATGCTAAAAAGTTTCATAGATCTCAGGGGAACTGCTGAGTCAGATGGTAATCCTCTGTAGGGTTGCTACAAGTGTCTCTGTTAAATTACACATAGTCCATTTGATCTATTGGTAATTAAAAATATTGAGTAATACAGCTTTAAATAAAATGTTGTGACTTAAAATGCTCATACTGTAGTCCCGCCACGGACATGTTGGCAAGTTATTTTCTCTATGAAGTGAATTATACGCATACCAGAGTGCTTAAAAACTTATTACTTACTTATTATTTTCACTTATGACTGATTATTTAACAATATATTTATATTATGTCAGCCTGTAATAGGTGGCTTTAGCTGTGCAGATTGTTTCACAACCAATATTATATATTTTATATATCTTTATTTACAAAGGAAAGTGATCCTTTTTCATTCATCATCATAGACTCATCAACATGGATTTATAGAGTCAATAATCTACAGATGACAGATTTACTGTATTACATTTGGTATTATCTCTGAACTATATTGACCAAGAGGTCAGTTTCTAAAAACCTTGTTGTGTTCCTTTTGCGCTGTCTGTCCACTTGCTGATTCTAATCCATAGTGCTGAAAGTCTGATTCGCATTGCAATCCATTCTTCCCTTTTGCTTTCTCTCCGTCTTTCTGCTGTGGAATATTCCACTCTCCCTCTGCCTGTGCTGGAGACTGCAGGAACGAACAAAGCAGCAGCCAGTGTGACTCACACCAAGCAGTGGTGGCATAATGTGTAGTACTTTCATTAAGATGGAAAATGGCAGCTTCCAGAGGCAATTCTGTCGATAAAAAGTAGCTTCTCTTGCTTGCACAGATAAGCCTACTTACTAAATAGGCAACTGATTGACAAAATAAGAGGAATTAACACATTTAGACAGACCCTGCAAAACACTTTGCTACCATAGTAAATGTTTTAAAAGTAAAAATATCTCATTCTATTTGTATATTTGAGGAAACACTACTCAGCAATGCATATGGTGAATTAAAGTGAAAATCAGGATGTGAGAGAGTGCAGCTGTGAAATGCAGCAAAGCCCCAGACCCAGTACCACTGCATTTACTCTAGCACACTTCTTTTTGTCATTTCTCACCCATCTGTCTTCTTCTTTCACCATCCCTGCAGTGGTTTATGTTGTCATTAATATAAGGCTTTCAGCACACGTTGTACCTGTGCTGAGCCTCTCCCCTGCTAATATCCATCTGACCTCCTGTTCCTCCTCTCCTCATTGCTTCTCAGACCTGATCCAGGCCACCCAGGAGACCAATGTGAACGTCCCCCAGATGGCTGACACGCTGATGGAGAGGGCCGGCAACGCCAGCTGGGTGGTGGTTTTCAAAGCCCTGATCACCACACACCACCTCATGGTGCATGGCAACGAGGTGAGGTTATAACATACTGTTTACACACACCCTGAGTACATACTTATGTCAGTTGCTGTCTGGTAAAATGCAGTCAGGGGAAGTGAGTTAGTATTTGTATTCCCTTGAGCAAGGCACTTTACCCCCAGCTGATCCACTGACATCCAAAGTGTGATTGTAGCCCCCAGACTCAGCAGAAGGCTGGTTGTACTGGGAAGCTGTTAGAAAGTAGGGCAGTGCTGGACAAGGGCGTCGGTGCTCAGTCGACTTTCCACACAAGACCCAAGGTAAATAACTGCTCAAAAACACACCACAGCGGGAGCACAGATTGCCTTTCATGCATGGAAGTACAAACTGTAGTTCTGATCTCTGTTCATTCAGCCATGTTATGAGTGTAAAATAATGGAAATAACTTATCAGCATACTAATATCACATTTAAAATGTGCAACAGTTATGCTATATTAGGTGTTAGGTAAAAATAAGAGTGTTTAGCTAAATATTTTTTTATTTATCAATACATATTTCCATTTCCACCAACCCAGTGAATTCATATTTTAGTTCTGAGAGAGTTCTCAAAGTTTCAAAAGATGCCAAATACAGAATATCACGCTGAATTTTGGGTAAATGTGAGTAAAATGATGCACAAAACATCTAGAATATTTCCATTTGATGGGATGTTTGCAGCCATAAAAAAAGTCAGCCACTTCGATGAAGAGCTGGAACATGTTGATACAAATATGTGATGCTGTCTGTGATGCCCTAATCAATATTTTTATATGAACAATTGGTCAAAAGACTGTGTAAGGTGCAAAGTGCCGCTTGTAGTGATGAACCCACAGAGAATTATCACCCAACTCTGCAGTTCCACTCTACGTTATGGAGCGTTTTAACGTCTTTCAGGTTATTGTTTTGGTTTTACCGTGTTGGTTCAGTCTCAGCACTCTAAGCAGCAGTTTTTAGCCAAAAAGTTTTCATACACCCACTGTACACTTCCTGCCTAGCACCAAACAGCACACAACAGTTAGCGACTAGTTGTGGAGCATTTAGCAGCTAAAGATGATGAGGCCCAGTTTTATGCTGCCAAAATCCTACACCCCACTGCAAAATGGTCCCTGTTGTTACTACAAGCATGTGCTTTCTAGGGTACCATCCAGTGACCCAATGATGTAACCACAATCAATTTAAAGTGTCTAAGACTTTGCAAACAACAGATATCGGCGGGGGGGGGGTTAATTTTGGAAGTAATTTGGTATCGTGAATGTTATGGCGTACATTATGGGTCGTCTATCCCTAGTGCAATTCTGATGTTCGTATTGCGATGTGTTCATCTTAAAACCTAAAACCTTAAATATAGCTTTTTTGTGCTATACAAGTTGCTCCTCTTGTGATGGTCTGGTCTTTTTTGAGTGGTAGAAAGTGTATAAACACTCATTTTATTGCAAGGAAGAGCACAGATGTAAAACTAAGAGGCAGATCGAACTAAATGAAAATAAGCGGCTTTGTGAACAAGCGAGTAGGGAGTAGTTTTAGGATTAGGATTAGAATAACTAATAATAAAAAACTAATAATAATAATATAAAGAAATAAATAATCATTATTATTTGGCATTCATTGACATGCTTTTTTAATGTAGAAACATGGCGGTTCAGCATAGCGGGCTCCGTGGAAGAGGACCCGCCTCCTTTGTAGATATGAAGGGCTCATGCTAAGCTAACGAAAATACAATGATTCTTAGTTTTGGGTAATGAAAACATAATTGTGAATATTATATTCCATTTCTGCCACTAGATCCCTTCTGCTTCCTGGTCCTGACCCCTGACCCAATTTATGTCCCAACAGCTGAAGAAAGGCAAAAGCTCTGAATGGGCGACAGGGGATAACTTAGAGAGATAAACAGATGCTCCTTTACTGCCCATCAAAGTGGCTGAGTTGCCACTGAATTGCAGATGACACAAAGGAAGAAGAGTAGTGCCAATATTGTCTTTGCTCATGCCAATATAGCATATTGATTTGAATTGAGAGTGAGAGAGAGAGAGAGAGAGAGAGATACAGCAGTGCTAGAGAAAGAAAAGGAGAAAGTGCTCTGAAATATTTGATAGGAGAGAGCAAGAATGAATATGCTGTAGTTGATGGAGAATGAGAAGACAAAGAGAAATACTGTGCGATCGAGCCATCAGTTCATTTACTCATTCATTAGTGATATGAAGATAATAGCATTAACCTTTGTATGCAGCACGTGTCAGGGGGAAAGGGTAAGTTGTGATCTCATGGGCCACAATGGCATGGGCCTTCACACACACACACACACACACACACACACACACACACACACACACACACACACATTTCACAAATAAGCTCAGTTTGCGCGAATGAATAATGTGATGAAGTGATTTGTTTTCCCCATGTTTGGGCTGTTACCCATGTGATATGGACGCAAAAGCTCAAAGGGACAGTGTCATAAATGTGTGTAAGTCATGAAAATATGCTTGACAAGGCAATATGTGCATGCGGTATGTACCCTCTGTCTCCTGAGACCTGTTTGTTTTTAGCCAGGGCTTTGCTATTGTAGTGTCCCTGATGATGATAGAGAGAGTACTGACTGGAGAAAATGAAAGCAAGGAAAAAAGGGAGGAGGGGACATAATGTGTAGCTCACCATTTCTCCAGGGAGGAGTTTTCATTCTTAACCGCCCCGCATGTTAGCGTGCTCTGTTTTGTGTAAATGGAGCCACTGAATAAGCATCAGCAGTGTGTGTGTGTGTGTGTGTGTGTGTGTGTGTGTGTGTGTGTGTGTGTGTGTGTGTGATGTTTTTATGCCTGTTTGTCTTTATTATGCTATATTTCCTGGTGTCTAATTCCCTCTCACTCATGGAGACTGCAGCACCGCTCCTTTAATGCTGGATTTCTCTCGAATCAAGTATAGAATCACACCTCTTCTATTAATTCCACTTTCTGCTACAGGCTGTTTCACAGGTTGCTAAAAGTGCTGAACAGCCCCTTCAAGATAGCTGTGAACATCAAACAAGCCTTCCGTTCTTATATTTAAGATGGAGCCATCTGTTTGAAAATTATCATAAAAGTATAACAAGCCATGACTGCTGGGATATAAAAAATAATTTATGACTATGAGGTTGTTTCAATTAATTCATATTTTTTCAGTTAATTTAGTTATGCGGATTTGTGTTATCCATTCGATTTGAGGACAATAAAGATGTTTCACAGTGTTTTAGTGAGATGTCATAATGTCCATAATGAATCTTACTTTTCTCCGCCGTGCATTCATTTACAGCTACATGACCACCACCAAAGTTACACGTTTTCATCAAGAATGCTAACTACCTTAAGCTATTTTTGCCTTAGCCAAAATTAGAGGCATTTCACCAACCATATTTGTCATTTAGTGCCTGGCAGAGAACTAAACCCTGTGTATTTGTCCTCTCCTGCAGAGATTCCTGCAGTTCCTGGCATCTAGAAACACCTTGTTCAACCTCAGCAACTTCCTGGACAAAACTGGCTCCCACGGTGGGTGGTGTTTCCTTCCTTCCTATCTTTGACTACCACCATCCGCCATCATTTTCAACCCTGATTCATCCCTATATTCTAATCTTTCCACCACCAGTTCTTTCACCCCTTTATTGTTGTGTTCCACTCTCCCTCTAACACTTAAATTTAAGTAATTTAACCGATGTTTTTAGCAGTTACAATAAGTGCAACAGCAGAATAAGCTTGAATGCAACAACCAACATGACCATTCCTCTATCCATCCCTCAGTTCCAGCTCTCCTAATCCCTGCTCCCCTCAATTAAACCCATCTCCATGGAAATGAATGCAGTCTCCCATGGTGATAAACACTGGGTTCACAATCTGTTGTCATGGACATTTTGTCTGCTAGGGTGACTTGGCTATCTGCAGAGTTTAGAAAGCCAAATTATATTTTAAAGACTAAATAATCAGGATTACATTTAACATTTCCGTAGCATTTTTAAGCATTGGCTCACAGCGCTAAGAAACTTGTGATTCCACAAAGAAAATAAAACTCCAAATTGCATTTTTATCACCCATATATTTATCACAAAGGTGCAATGACTCCTTACAATTGTATTGAAGACATGAAACTTGTAACATCTTGACTTTAAGTTTTTTTTTTGTAAGCCTTTGAAGGGCCTACTAATACCCTGCACTGAGTTGACATTGGAGACTGTGCACATGTTTACGAGTGTCTTCCTCAGGCTACGACATGTCCACGTTCATCAGACGCTACAGCCGCTATCTGAACGAGAAAGCCTTCGCCTACAGACAGATGGCTTTCGACTTTGGCCGAGTCAAGAAAGGGTACTGTTTCTCATTTCTCATGACACCGCCCTGCTGCATGACTATTTCAGCATTATTATTGATTTTTAGTCCTTTAAAAATGCTTTGTTAGTTTATCCGGGGCCAGACCATGCCCCCGTCTTACTTGTCCTCCATATCCATCAGAATAACACACATCCCACAGTGGTCCTTAGTGCGTGGGATGGACTACCTCCAGCCCGGCGTTGGGCCAAGTGCAGGGCTTTACTGCGTGTACTGAGTGCACAGATGAATACAGAGTGGGTTATTACTCACGCTCACAGAGTGGACAGCCCTGTTTAGCTGGCAGACACAAGGTCCCTCTGGCTACATAAGCTGGCAGTAAAAAATACACACGCTGACTACAGACTACAGAACAGTAGACACGTTGGTGGATACTATATGTGTGACAGGTACCAGCATGTATTCTATGTGTTGGCAGTATGTTGGTCTGGGTCTTTCTGTCTGAGAGCTGCTGCTGAATTCTCACATTTTCTATTTCCTTCTCTGTCTCAGAGCTGATGGAGTGATGAGGACCATGTCAGTAGAGAAGCTGTTGAAAGGAATGCCCACCCTGCAGAGCCAGATCGACGCACTGCTGGATTTTGATGTGAGTGACACGCGATAATAGGGAGCAAAGTCACTTTGCAAGGTTACTGAATTTGCTGAGGGATAACCACAGTGGAGAAAAAAAGCTGCCAATTGGGTTTAACAGAGCTTAGTGCTGTAGCAGCATCTATGAAAACTTGTCAGTTACAGCCCCTTCTACATGTAGGACCAGGTTTGATTTTAATTATGTCTTCTTTAACTGAAACAAAACATGTATATCAATGGTGTAGATTTCAACCTTCTCATTCTTCAGTGTGTAATATAAAATTCTCTATTTGATATATCGTCAATAGCAGGGCTAGAAAAATATACCATTGAGACTACAGAGACTAACTGTTTATACATTTA
This sequence comes from Maccullochella peelii, assembly GCA_002120245.1. Lineage (NCBI taxonomy): Eukaryota > Metazoa > Chordata > Actinopteri > Centrarchiformes > Percichthyidae > Maccullochella > Maccullochella peelii. The sequence goes on along the minus strand of LKNJ01002945.1, from coordinate 68,790 downwards.
TACATTACATGTTTTATTAACCTGTAACATTATCTGCCTTTGGTGAAATTGTATTGTCTTTTTCATTTAATACTACTTGTCATTTTGTGTTCCATTTGTTCATCTTCAAAATCCTAACCACACATTTCTGTCCGTAGGTGCATGCACAGGAACTGAACAATGGAGTGATAAATGCCTGCTTTCTCCTACTCTTCAAAGATCTGATCAAGTTATATGCCTGCTACAACGACGGCATCATTAACCTGCTAGGTAACGAATCACTGGATTAATGGCATAATCAATGAAAAAAAGGTTAAGTGCCCTTTAAGGCCGAGGTTATTGTGTACACATATTTTTTATTCCATTTCCAACAAATGCCATGAAAAAAACAAAACCATCAACGTGTTAGTCCGTCTCTCAACGCTTTCCAACGTACTGTCGGTTGCACTCAGCCCCGAGCCAATTGTTCCTACAGTACTGACAAAAGAAAAAATGGGTCATAAATACATAGTTCTATTTTTAGCGAAAGTTACTCAAGCAGGAGTAATTTTTTTGGGGACTATTTTTTAGCCCCAGATTTGGTGCTCTAGTGAGTATTTACAGTAGCAGAACAGTGTATGTGGGATCAACTGAAAATAAACTACAGTGCACATGTTCATGGTAATGAAGGAGCATGTCACCCAGTGCAATGGTTTGGCTCACATATGTGTTTTTAATAGTTTCTGGACACAATGGAACACAGAGGAACAGGATATCAGGCTTTGGTTACACTACTTATTAGTAGGATCAATTGTTGGTTTTGGTCTTTTCATGGGATTTGATGACAAAAACGAAAATAGAATAGAATCCCACCAGACATATTGTTTAACTCTACGGGGATAAAGATTCACCTTTCACACTCTCTGTTGTCCAGAGAAATTTTTCCAGATGAAGAGAAGCCAGTGTAAAGACGGGCTGGAGATCTACAAGAGATTCCTGACGCGAATGACTCGGGTTTCAGAATTCTTCAAAATTGCTGAGGTAACCTGCAGAGCACATTACACCACTGACTAGCGTCTAAATATTGTACTGCTTGGTAACCGTTGCATCGAAATGTCACTGTCTTCTTTTACAGCAAGTGGGAATAGACAAAAATGACATACCTGAACTCACTCAGGTAAGACTGATGAAAGCTTTTCCTTACCTTCATTTATTTTCAATAAATTGTTATTATTGTATCGGTGAAGTTTTTTTGGGGGGGGGTACATACTAACAGAGCATGTCAGTATTGTGTTTTGTCTAACTGTACTGCATGTGGTTTGAATGTCTAAAAGTACCACCTATTTTTTCCTCCTGCTGTGTTCACCATTATTGCTCCTCTTTGATAATAATCAGACATTCACAAGCAGCCACACTATGTTGTAAAAAGGCATATCCAACTGTACCCCTTGTGCGCTTCTCCATGCAACCAATGAGCCGTGGTGATTGACAGTCCCTGTGCCCCCCTTCTCTTTTCACTTCCAGAGATGCAGATTGATCATTCAGGCTGAGCGTGTGAGTAGTGAGCACAGAGCTAGCTTTGGGGAGCAAACAGCTTAGGGAAGGTCAATATTTGAACTCTCGTTGAGTGCACTGAATAGAAGCACACTGCACAGCGAGTGCACACCCAGCAGACAGACAACAGGCGCTGTGATGAAGTGGGATGATGTGACTGGAAGAGCCAACTGAATAAGCTGTGATATGCTGAGCAGTGCTGCTGACCAGGCAGCTGTTTTATGCTTCTAAGACTCCGAGCTAAACATAGTTTTATTTCAACTGTATAAAGGCACAGCAGATTGCTATCCTCAAATTGTACTGCAGAGTTTCCATAACAGCTGTAGGTTCACTGTAATGATTATTTTTGCCTTTTTTGATTCCTGATTTTTGGGTCACTGACCAATATAACTGATTCCCAGGATGAGAAACCTGATTTCTCCTGTTCTCCTGAATTAGTCCAAGGCTTCTACACTCTGTTGTGTTGTGGAAACTCTATCCTTTCAGACATGGCAGTATGGATGACTTGCATGAAAAGCACGCTGTCTGATTAAACTCAGGCTTGACAGGTCACAGAGAGCTAATGGTATGAAACAGATCCACACCATGCTGAATCGACATACTGTAATGTATGACACTTTTATTGTAGAGTATCTGAAATGAACATGGGGTGTTCGATCTCCAAAACCAGTCAAATTCATTAATTAATGTCAAGGTATTTTGTCAATGCCTTGCAGATGTGCTAGGAAAGTTGCAAGATTGGCTTGAGTCAAAGCTAACCACCTGTGTTATGCTAGTAGACTGGATTTGTGGCCAAAATATATGTATGGTTTGACATATTGGGAAATACACTTAGTCACTTTCTTAATGGTTAGCTGAGAAGAGTGATACCACTCTCATTCCTTTACACTAAATGAAGCTAGAGCCAGCAGGCATTGCTAAATTGAGTCTTGAATTTTACATCTTACAGTAAGCGGTATATCCACTTTTCTTCAAGCTATCACGTGTTCTTCTACACCGGTCCCTCCTTCAACTACATTGTTGAAAGCATATGAACAACAGATACCACAACCCCAACAGATGGCATTTGAACTTGTTGCATTCACTTGAGGGTTTTGATTGATTGCAATAGAGGTTTTCTGATGTAGCCTACTGCCTGTGGAGGAATTGTGTAATCTCTTGCCTCTTTAGTGATGGATTTCTGTCCATTTGAATTTTAGTCGTATAAATACCAATTCAATACTCTTGATGTCTTTTTCTTGATGACCTGTTAATAGGCGAACATTTCCATGTGAATGCTATTGAAATGCTGGTTGGATTTAAGCATGGAGCTGAGCTCTGTTTGGGGCCAACAGCGGTGTCCTCGCACAATAACTGACACAACTGTTCCTGGTTGTTTTAAGGAAAAATTGTAGAACGTTTATCTCCGTGCTAGCCTGATAAAATGAAACATAAACAATGAATAAATGCTAGGTCAGTGACTCTATTTGAAATAGCCCACCATTTTTCTTACTAGCCAATGTGCTCAAGTGTTTCAAGTAATACTCTGCCATAAATTAGCAGGATAACATCATTCATCTTCACAACCCAACCTACATATCTTAGATTCCCCTATCTTTAAAAATGAGATACTGTATGGCTGATAAAATTCAATTAATGTGTCCAGTAGAGCAAACTATATCAATCTCCCAGACTCCTCAGTCTATAGTGGAGTAATGTCAGTCTCAACCACCAATTTCTACTTATATCCCTTCCAGGAGGAATTACATCACCACAAACAAGACAGAACAATTTTACCATCTGACTGTCTTTGTAGACTTGTTGTTATGTCATCACTCATGTACACTTGCATGCTATGTTTTAGAGCAGTGAGTAGATGCAGGAAACAAATGATGGCAGTGTTAGTCAAATCAGATCATATTCCAAACATATGCCTGGAGGCCTGTTGCTGTCATACACACAGGGAGATGGCTCAGCAGCTTTTACATTGGCCTCCTCAGACAAACTACTGCTGTATATGTCTAAGCATTTCAGTAATAGAGCTGATATATCTGTCCTTTGTCTACAGAACAGCCTTCTCAGTTCTTGGTGGTGAGGACAGGCACGTTAAAGTCTCTGGATGATAAATGGTCTACCTATCCTCTCTCAGTGCCAAGACAAGAAATGAACAGCCTCTCTGCCTTGTTGGTCTCTCAAAGTTTTAGGGATAATAGACCAGACAGCTTTAAATGGATAGACCCAGGAAATGGAGCAGGGAATTAAGGAAAGTGAATTACTAACTTATTTCACTGGCTGAATTAGCTTTGACCTCTCTTAATAAGCCTTTTGGATGTTGTACTGTCAATTTTACTGCATGTCGGGAGGCGATAATGTCCCATTTAGCCTGGTCGAGCATGCAGCTTTGCATCATGGCTGGCTTGTTCTCTCTATTAGCATGAAGATTAAACCTTTTTCTGTTTTATTGTTAATTGGGTTTTTTGTTTGTTTTTTTAAATTTTGTATCCTGCTTTATCCCCCTCTTGGTGTTCCATCTCCTGTGTAACAAATTGAATTCTGCAAATGATCAAAGTATACTAACATCTTCCAATAAAATATAATTGATAAAGTTGTTGACAAATGTCTTATAATTACTGTATTTGCCTCAACATAGGGAATATCTGATCAAAGAATATTGCACATACAGTAATCAAAGCCTGAGAAAAGCATTCAATGCTAACCTTCAGTAGTTGAGCATTTCGGAAACTCAGTGATACAGACACATTTAGTTGGTAGTGAAAAATACAATTTTGCAATATTGTGAAGCTAAAGAAATGGCAGGATTTTCAATGTTGGGATTTAAGAACCAAATCAAACGAAACATTTTTTAATATAGACAATCATGGAGTAAGTTTTGGAATTTCCAAGCAGTTGTTGTCACTTTACAATTGGCATGCCGATTTGAGTACCATCTGGATAGCAGTTAAAGTAAAAATCATAATTAAAGATACTTATACCAAAAGGTGGCATGAACACAGAAATGTATCTGGCCCTGAACCCAGAGACAGACTGAAGTTCAGAGAATGAATCAGAGAATAGAGTGAAGTGTTCTATGAGTCAGTGCTGTCAAGTTGGCTGCACAAGATCTAACAGCAACTATCAATTAAAGCCAGGCACGCTTAAATGGTATGTGTCATGCTACCTACAGTATAAGGCCAGGCAAAATATAGACACCCACCTCAGTTGGTTGACATATATCATCTTTGTGGGTGCCAGGTAGTTCATCCAATAATCTTTTTTAAGGTTTCATTGTGACATCAGCCTGAGCCGACGTCACGTGGGATGTCTGTTTGGTAGAGGTGCAGCTTAGGTTACATGTGGTTAATATACAAACTCTTATTCCAAGAGGAGGCATGGTCTAAGAAGCAGTCACTCAACTCAGATGTGATGGATAGAAATAACCCAGTTCTTCAGTGTTTCTGTTTGACTGTGTGGTCTATTGTGATGGTATCGTCAGCCTCTCTGACCAACCTTGATACTGTGTTTGAGCGAGTGCTAATAACAGAATGTTGTATCAATCTCTCTTTATTATTCTACAGGCCCCAGAAAGTCTTCTGGAGTCCCTGGAGACACACCTTAACACGCTGGAGGGGAAGAAGCCGTAAGTAGTTCAATATACATGCAACCTGTTTTGTTTTTTTAATTGTATACCAGCAGTAACACAGAGCTGACGCTTTGGTAATCCTGTAATTATACAGTTTAATGGCTCTTGCCCTGCTGAAAGCCATGCCTGTAGTGATTTTGGCTCAGGATAGCTTGGCAGTCCAACACGCACCTGAGTTTGTTTGGTGCTTTTACAGTAATTTAACTCTTTCCGTGTGGCTTGTTTGAGTGTTACATCAGTGACTACTCTATCTACACTATGTTACTTCTCTAAAATGTCATGTCCTCTGTCTTTACTCAACTCAGAGAGGATAAGTAAGTATTCTCTGTCAGTGAGAAAAGGACGTGTAAATATTATTTTACCATCATTTGTATTGATAAATAAAGTTTTTTTTGGTTCTAATTTGGTTACAGTTTTCAGTGATTCTATAGAAAGTACATCTGAACAAGCAACTCACATTTGTATTGTGTTATATAATTTTGTTCAAGATGCAGCTCTATAGAAAACACCCACTGTTTATTTGTGCCCTAACATCATTTGCATAATTGTTGTCATTGGCATACTGTACAATGAGAGCAGTTGCCTTTTAGCTGATGTCATTACTAACATCTCATCTTTGTCTTTGTTGTCATCCTGCTGTACAATCAGCCCCCACTTTTACAAAGCTTTAGACGCATGCCTTTCAGAAACATTCAGCTCTTACTTTTTGTCTGTAATGTTGAACGGTAAAGCTTGGAGGAGCTGGGGCCAAGATGCTATTACTCAGCAGTGCAGTGTGCATCCACTGCAGATGTTTACTAAATGGAATTTGCTTCGAAATTCTATGGAGTCATAGGAGTGCCATAAAAAAAAATCTGGGAAAGAATAAGACAATAAATCTGGAAATATAAAGAGAAATAAATAAAAGAATAAATACATGTGGATATACAAAGACAAATAATTCTTTTGCCTTTCCCTTATTGCTTTAGTTTTTTCCCTTATTGCTTTTGCTATTCCTTGAAGGGCCAAGTTGTCAATCAACTGGCTTTGGGTGGGCCTTCCTGCCCAAGCTGAGTAATCAATTCATGCACACATGAATGCTGCTTTGGCAGGAGCTTTTTAGCATGGACAACAGGAAGTAGACATGACGCGGACTTGCGCATGCGCAGTGTGAACGTGGTAGCGGTTTGTTTGAATCGGGGAAGGAAACATCATGGCAGAAGCGGAACAAGATTTAAGGAGAGGTGTCCAACAATCTTTTAACACTTGCTCAGTATGTGGAGGAACATTTCAAACCAGACTATGTTTTGAGGATGGTGGAAGATGCCATGGAGAGTCTTGGGCAAATGTCTGCACTGACTAATACAGACACTGACATACATGACATCCGTTGCCACTGGAAAACTTAGTTTCCGCCACAGCCTTTTTTTATTTACACCTTGTGTTACATCAGTACAGAATACACTCGTATGTTAATCTGCTCCATTGTGAATAGCTGTTAGTGAGGCAAATTTGTGTTTTTTTATTAGATGTGGTGGCGTTTTAGCTACCTGACAATAAACACAACAAGACACAGGGTAATTTTTTTATGTCTGTTTGTTGCCTGATGTTTGATGACTGATTAATAATGTGAATTTAATGAACAGAACCTGTGGTACTGTAAGAAGCTGCATCATTTTAAACCTTTAGGCTCCACCTTTTTCAGTGGTGCTAACCATCAGTAACAGTTCAAGAAGAAAGACATTAATACTTCTCTACAGTGAATCCTTTCACAGTTGGCAGTGACAACAGAGAAATCCAGACATAGGTAGCAGCTGTCAATCCAAGGTGTAAATGGGGATTGAACCCATGATCTTTGGTTTACAAGACCAACGCCTTACCACTTGGCCACCATGCCTATATTGGGATGCGATTTTTACAGTTAGAAAAGGAGTTTCTTCAAGCGCTTAGCAACCTGAAATCCAAAATGACAGTGGCCAGTGAGTGGAGGAGAAGACTGCACTAAGGAGTGTCCAGAGTTGGCACCATGTACTCACCACCACAAGTGCTTCAATAGCTGTTAATAAGGCGAATTTGTGTTTTTTTATTCAATGTGGTGGCGTTTTAGCTACCTGACAATAAACACTGGGTCATTTTTTTTATGTCTGTCTGTCGCCTGATCACAAATGCTATGTCCAGAATCTAAAGTTGATTGCTCCAGGTGAGGCTCGAACTCACAACCTCGGCATCACTCTGCTGGTTACTGTCTTATAAGTACCGCGCGCTGACCGATTGCGCCACTGGAGCCTGTTAAGTTATGTCTGAAATTTTAAATTTCCACTTTCATAGTACTAGAGTCATGTTATGTAAAGAGGAGTTAGCCATCATTTTAAACCTTTAGGCTCCACCTTTTCCAGTGGTGCTAACCATGAGTAACAGTTCAAGAAGAAAGACTTACCTCCAATAAATCCTTTCACAGTTGGCAGTGACAACAGAGGAATCCAGACATAGGTAGTAGCCGTCAATCCAAGGCGTGGATGGGGGTTGAACTCAGGAGCTTTGGTTTACGAGACCAACGCCTTACCACTTGGCCACCACGCCTATATCGGGATCAGATTTTTACAGTTAGAAAAGGAGTTTCTTCAAGCGCTTAACAACCTGAAATCCAAAATGCAAATAAAATGTAATGTAAATAATGTGAATTTAATGAACAAACCCTGTGGTATTGTAAGAAACAGCGGTTACTCATCATTTTAAACCTAATTTTAAATTTCCACTTTCATAGCACTAGAGTCAAACCAGACTATGTTTTGAGGATGGTGGAAGATGTCATGGAGAGTCTTGGGCAAATGTCTGTACTGACTAATACAGACACTGACATACGACATCTGTTGCCACTGTTGCAGATTATGGCATGTAGGAAAAAAATGTCTCAGCAAATTAGAAATAGACCTCTCCATGCAGATAACCACATAATGGCAGGAACACATTAGGAAGCAAATCCTTTTCTTCCTTCCCCCGGCATCCAGCTCTTGCATCGCATCTACTTCCTGTTGTCCGTGCTAAAAAGCTCCCGCCAAACCAGGATTCCTGTGTGCATGAATTGCTTACTCAGCCTGGGCAGGAAGGCCTGTCCAAAGCCAGTTGATTGACAGCTTGGCACTTCAAAGAATAGTAAAAGCAATAAGGGAAAAGCAAAAGCAAAAGGGCAAAAGCAAAAGAAATAATGGAATAGCAAAAGCAAAAGGGGGAATAGCAAAAGCAATAAAGGAAAGCAAAATCAAAAGGAAAAATAATTATTTATTTTTATATATTCACTTTTATTTATTCTTTTATTTACTTCACTTTATAGTTCCACATTTATTGACTTATTCTTTCCCAGATCTATTCTTTTTTATGGCACTCCTATGACTCCATAAAATGCTGCCTGCCTGAAAACACCAAAGTGATACTTGCTGTCACTTTGCCTCCCATCTCACAGCCAAATGTTTCAGCATGTACATCATTAAACTCTTTAACTCATCTGCTATCATTGCTTTTGCAGGTCACCCACTAAGGTAAGCTATGTTTCATGATAATCATAATGTAGTGGTAATAATGATAGTCTTTATTTACTTTTCAATGACAAAGCACAGTTATTAAGATCTTCACAGAGCAGCATGTGAACAAGTAAAGACTGTAAATGCTTAATTCGACTTAACTTCACCCTTAACCGTTCCTGCTGCAGAAAATGTAGTGATTCATTGTGAATTAATGTGTTAAAAAGCTGTTGAATCACATCCGCTTACATAACCGCGTTGGTGTCCATGTTAACGGTGGTCTTTCTCTTTAGCAGGACGCGACAGCCAACAACAGCTCGGCGGCTGCTGCTGCTGCACCGGCCAAGCCCGCGCCTCCCGCTGCCGCCGGCGGGCCCCCTGCTCGCCCTGGACCGCCTGCCAAACCTCCACCGCCCTCTGTCACCCAACCTGCACCGGCCCCCACCACTACCAACAAGTAAGAGTCACTCAACAATGTTACAAAGTGTTTCAACTGAGCTGCATCAATATCCGAGCATCAGTATGTCATTAGAAATGGATTCCCTCAGTCAACATGCCCTCTCTCTTTCTTTGTGTTTAGTGCTCTCGATGATGGGTTCTTGTTGGATCTAGACCCCATGTCCTCCTCATCAGCAGGGGGCGCTGCAGCGACTTCCTCCATGACTGGATGGGGAGGTGAGAACTTTCTACTCTGTCGGTAACTGACTGCTCGCAAAGCCCCGCCCCCCAAGTTACTGTTGCTACACCTATCAAGCTTTCTGTTGTGGCAGAGCACATACAGTTTATAATGAACAGCGGTAGATCTACCCCTTGAAAGTCTTAGTAATTTTTTAAACAATGGGTCCTTGATTTCTGACTGAAATTACAAAATTTGGGAACAGATTTTATCAGCTAGCTAGCTAATTAAGCTAACTTTAGCTCCATGAGTTGGTTGAAAAAAATGTCTGTGGACAGGGATTATTATTAACGAAACATGTCACCCAACATAATAATGTAGTGTGTGTGGGGGGGCATATTTAATAGACTTTAATGGCCCATGCATGCATGTTTTGCATGTTTCATCCCATTAACCACAAACCTTTTTACTTACATGACTGGACCATTTTCCAAAGCATACAGTGAGTTGAGGTCCCTGCAGAGTGATTTTAAAACCACTTACAAATTAATGGAAACCAATTGCTGCTTAGAAGAGGCGGGAAGAAGGAAGTCGATTAAAAAACCTATGGTATGCTTTGGAAAATGGTTAGTATCAAGTATACACAATTTGTAGCAAATGAACTCAAATAAACGAACTGTGGTCTTTTAGAATGACTCCCTTAAGTAGGATAAAGAAGTGGTACCCTCACTGATGTTTTATTGGACAATGTGGTTTAAATTACAGAGCATTTCCATTATAGATCTGCTGTTGCTCTTTGGCATGCCCTCTGTCCCCACATCTCTACTGATACCCTGAAGATGCATGGCCAGAATCCAACTGTAGCCTTTCAAAGCCTAAATTACATTAAGGAGCTTTTAGCTCTATTGGGCTTTACCATTGGGTCATGTCTGTTTTTTTCTGGCTTGTTCTCTATAGTGTTGGCAGCTTGTAAATGGAAGATTTCTAAATTTCATCAGATCATCTCCATACTTAGTAAAATTCATACCTCTTCTGTTAACGCTGCCATTCATTCTCTCTCGCCTGTCTGTCTCTCTCTGTCTGTCTGTTGTACAGATCTCTTGACTGAGGGTGAGTATTCTGCTGACAGCACTCAATGCTGCAGACTGAACACAAGAAATACCTGCAGGCGTTTGATTTTTCACAACCCAACATGGCTTTCTTCCTGAAGTTCTTATTGTCTTTCTGTAAAGCTATCTTCACCTTTAGCACCCAAATCCTTGGTCTTTTTTCATTTTTCAGTCTCTTTGACACTGTTGTTTCCCTCCCATCTCCTTTTTCTCCTATTTCTCTCTTTTGGGGGTTGTGACTGGGTTGTGGCGTTTGGATTACGGGGTTTATCCGCATAGCAACTCCGGCTGCCACTGATGAAGCCTCTGAAGCTCTCCTGGCGGAGGGAGAGTCTGCTGATGCTGATGATGCAGCCTCTGCTGCCCCTGCAGCTTCCGCGCCCACAGCCACTGCCGCTGCGGCCGCACCGGCACCCACCTCTTTGCTCGTCTCAGCTCCCACCACCACTGCAGCTGCAGACATGGACCTCTTCGGAGGTCAGTCTGGTCCGAGGATAGGATGTAGACCAGGATACACAGCATGGCAGCTGCCTGCTTATCTGCAACAAGCTAATTTACTGATAGGTTTCCTTTTGTATGAAGTTTGAATATAGAGGATTGGGATTTGGCCTACAGGCTTTTGTCCCATCAAATTACAAGTTAATGTGATGTATGCATCGTTTATGTGATATCTAAACATTGAGGAGGATCTGACCTTGAGGTGCCTGCATTTTTTGATGCAACATGAAAACAGTAGAAGCCTGAAAAACCTGTAAGAAACAAATATATAAGTAAGTGTACATTATGACACTTCAGTAAATAGATGGCACCATAGCCCCAGTTTGTGCCTCTAATGTATTACCTTTTCATTCGGGTCACAGAGCTAAACATCAGATTTTCAAAAAAACGAATTGCCTGGCAATGTTTGTTTAACAACACTTCCTGCTACTGTAAATATGTTTCCAGAAACCTTAAAGACTCTTCTAAACATCTGGATGAAATAAATATTTTGTCTGCTGCACGACACACAAAGATTTAGTTTTTTTAGTCTCTCAAATTGCAACTGTATTTCCATGTAGTTGTACATGACATACTGTATGTACACAAGCAAAATATAAATATAAAATATTGGAATATATACCAATATACCTCATAATAAAGTTTTTCATTTGGTAATGCAATGTCCGGGATACGATTTTTGTTTGGATTAGGAAAAAGAGGCACAACTTGAAAAACAGGTTAGGCAGCGGAATACTTTTTCATGTAGATGGTTGGAAAAGTCTGTAAATTCCTTCAGAGCAGCGGTAAGCGTTGTTAAATGACCGTCTGGGTTTTTTCAGTAAATCAGATGCTTAGTGTTGTGGCTCAAATGTAATGGTTTTCTCTCCTCACCTTTTTCTAATGTTTTTACACCCTGCTTTGTTGCAACCATGTACACTAACGTGCTGACATAATGCCAAGCTTTCACACACTCTGTTTTGCATTGTGCACAGAGCAAAACATTTGTCATTTGTGGCACATCCCATAATTAGGATCCAGTATAGTGGATTACTTTCGTTTCTCTGGGTTTATTCAAAGCTTGCAAATTGCAACAAAACACTAATGAGTTTTGACATTAATGTGCTTTAAACATGTTGCCATAATCGCGTGCACCTGAATAAACCCACTGCAATGTAATTAATCTGCTATTTTGAGTCGTATTTTGGGGATTTGCTGCTTTTTGTTTATTTTTTTGTTCATCACCCTTAATGGTTTTCTCCCTAATGGCTTACTAACAGTTTCACAAATATGTCAAGATGATGAGTAGCTGGATTTTATTTAATAGATATTTCGGCTTTTTAATATTAACCTCAGCCCTAACATTGGAGAAGCACCAAGTATCTGCTGAAAAACCCCAATTGAGTTTATTTGTCAAAGAGAGACTTTGCCTCGTCCTTCCCTGAACTTGACATCCTCCCTCTTGTCACAGAGTACGAGTAACTTGTGACAGCGTTGCTCATGTCATAAGCCTGCACAGGTAGTGCACTCACTGAATGCAGCATTATGCAGCCCTACAAAACTCATCACGTGACTGATGGTACAATCAGATCATTCACCGTAGTAACCGGGCTGCATATTTCTTGTATTCTCTGCTTTTTCCTGATGCTGACCTCTCATTTTTGTTTCCTGTCCATTCCATCTGTTTACTCATCTTTTGTTCTTTACATCCATGTGTCTGTCGGTGTGTTGGCCTGGGTGTTATGTTTTGCGTTTGCGTTCCGGCTGTTTTCGTCTGCAATACCCTAGATGCGTTTGCACCTTCCCCAGGAGACGGTCCTGCTGCCGTGGCCGCGGGCCCCGCTGCTGATGCATTTGGTGGATCTGGTGGGTGACAAAACAGCATTTTGTGCAAGTGTGTGTGTGAGTGTGTGGATGTGTGTGTGAATGTGAAAGCTGAAATTTTATTATATTATAAAGCTGCTTCTTCTTCCATAGGAGACAGTAGAACAAACATGTGCCCTCTGGGCCTACTGTCTCACCCCAAATCCTGCTCTAATGCCCCAGTCATGGACCCTCTCCTCCCTCATCTCGACTACTCTCCTCCTAATATTCACCCAGTCAATACTACAGTATAAAGCACAGTACAGCTATTAACCATACTGTAGTCAAAGAATTAATACCATTATGTATGATTTTTATACCCTAACCCTGATACTACCTGATGATGATGATTATACTAATCATTGTCATTGATTCTTTTCTTTTTTTAATAACTCCATTTAGTCTCTCTCTTTGGCCTAGTATAGCAGGACAATGACTGCAGTGATCCATGTAATGTCCATTTTTTCTTGCAAACTTGCTTTTTTAAATAAATGAAAAGTACCCTTTATGGTACATCTAGTTTGTGCATAGCCTACAAACCACAGCAGTAACACAAACAGTTGCAGTTTACTTAACATGCTTTGGCATTAACTTTATTCTGCGCCCACACTTGACCTCCTGTAGTAATCAGGTTTTGAAAACTTTTCCTATTGGTCAGCTTACCTTTTCAGTGATGAGAATATGCGTAGACTCTTAAATTACCCATGTATCTCTGACAAACACATTTGTATAGACATTCATGTTCACCAGAGGATGAATCCTACTGACTTTGGTGAGTCCCTGACTTTTCGTGTTGTGCCATGATCAGGTCAACGTTTTTTATTTGTCAGATATTTTGTTTTGTCAAATACCTGCAATAATAATTAACTAATAACTAATAACATTACCATATGCCTCAGCTGTACTTTGTATTTAGTACTAATTAGCAAATGTTAGCATGCTAACAGACTAAACTAAAACAAAGCTGGTAAATATTACCAGGTAAATATCATCAGCATGTTAGCTTAGTCACTTTGAGCATGTTTTGTGGTGATTAGCCAATGTTAGCATGCTAACAGGCTAAACTAAGATGGTGAACTCTGTAAACATTACATGCCAAATGTCAGCATGTTAGCATGCTGGCTTTAGCATAGTACAGCCTCAGTCTGTTGACACAGAGTAGAAATAGCAACTCAATTTTTAGTAAACGTGATTTTAATTGTTGCCTGTATCTGGCTAACACTGAATTTAGATATTTTAATAGCATGAATGAAGGTGCTGTAATCTTCTATCTTTCTTCAGTCTTGGTACTGGTTCTCATAGAGAAAGACTGTCTCAGTCTATCGGTAGTTGGGCCAAGCAGGAAGCAGTTTCTTTAATCACTTTTATTAGGTGCATAGTCCTCACTCTTAATAGCATTACATGGTTTTCTCATTTTTATACAATACTAGCAGCCCATTATCACTAAACCTCTTGCTAACATGTTGGAGTTATCACATAGCCAACAATGTACCAGGGGCTCATGGATGATATGGGTGTTCTCATAAGTTAAAAGACTAATTGGTCAATGGGTCAGACAACCAAAAAGTATTATACACTACCAACTGTAGTCAGTTATTAGTTAATGAAGAATTGTTTCCCACTGTCTGTTATAGCTTGTGGATGCAGTTCTGAAGTTAATGAATCATGGTGTGTTTGGTTTACTTTGTACCTAACCCTGATTTGGAGCTTCAAAGGTGTCTTGCCTCACAAAAAGGCTTTTTACAGTGTTTGTTGCTTTAACAAGCCCTCAATCCCCCCTTCCCCATCCACCCACCAACCCCTTCCCTTCTTCTCTAATCATAACCCCCATCCCCTAACCCCTCAACACCACCCTCCTGCTGCTCTTCCTGAAGACCCCTTTGCTACGACGGAGGGGAGTGCGGACATTGCTCCAGAGCTGGACCTGTTTGCTATGATGCCCACCGACACGGGGGCCACCGCTGTCACCCTTCCCACCTCTAGTGAGGCGCCGACCATCGTCGCCCCCATCGCTGCCCCCGCTGCCCCCACCCCTTCTTCCACCACCACCACTACCACCACAACCACCATCAACACCACCACCACAGAGTCTGCAGCCGCCCCGACTCTAGATATCTTTGGTGGTAAAGTCCTCTCGCTCTCATTATGCCTCGCACTGCATTGCCCTGCATTATGATGATGATGATGATGATGATGATATAGGTTTTGATGATGATGATGACAGTTGTGACAATGATAATAACTTGCCCAGTCCCTACATTTCAGATTTGTTTTTCTATTTTCCATGATGCTTTTCCTTCAGATACAGATCATTTAGATAAGTTAATCAAGCACCTTGACCTCCTCTGCAAAATTGAAATTGTGTATGCTATTTTAAAAGTTAATTCATTAATGATGTATCATTTGTTGACCAAAATCTCTGTTAATTTGATCTCTAGGGACATAAATGGACATTTATCTCTATTTATTAACAGAGGTGGTTCAACTTGTTTTGATTATGAACCTAATACTAACAAACAGACTGCCAAAACTTAGAGGGAAGAAATTGTTTTCTTCTCCTGCTTGTGACCAATATTTTAGATACTGACAGCTGAGAATGCTTTATTGTAGCTTATGCACTTTAGTTAAAGGGGAATATTGCTCAATGTCAGAATTCATATATGCTATGGGTTTCCTTCAAGTACTCCAGTTTTCTCCCACAGTCCAGATGACATGCAGGTTAGGTGAATTGGTGACCCCCATATAAAGCTGCCCAATGTGAGCTGGAATGGGATCCAGCCCCCCTTGACCCTGCACAGAATAAGTGTGGATAAGATAATGGATGGGTGGACACATGCTCTTCCTATGATCTATAAAAGAACTATAACTTCTGAAATTTGATGGTGGACCACCACGGTCCAGACAACTATTGGATGGATTGCCATGACATTTGTACAGACATTCGTGGTTCCCAGAGGATGAATCCTACTGACTGTAGTGATCCACTGACTTTTCCTCTGGCACCCCCAGCAGGTCAGTGTTTTCACTTATTTGGTGAAATAGCTTGACATCTACTAGATTGATTGGCACAAAGATATTCATGGTTTCCAGACAATTTATCCTACTGACTTTGATGATCCCCAAATTTTTCATCTAGCGCACCGATGTGACATTAACATCTTTGATTCAGCATGAAATGTCCAGACATTATTACTATTGGATATATTGCCATGAAATTTTGTACGGACATTCATGTTCCCCACATGATGAATCCTCTGACTTTTCATTTAGTGCCATCATTGGGTCAAAATTTTTATTTGTCAAATACAGTACTTTTTTGCAAAACTAATGACATTCCCATCAGCCTCAGCTGTACTTTGTATTTAGTGCTAATTAGAAAA
Organism: Maccullochella peelii; assembly: GCA_002120245.1. NCBI lineage: Eukaryota > Metazoa > Chordata > Actinopteri > Centrarchiformes > Percichthyidae > Maccullochella > Maccullochella peelii. The sequence goes on along the minus strand of LKNJ01002945.1, from coordinate 52,717 downwards.
TGTTAGCATGCTAACAGGCTAAACTAAAATGAACCTGGTAAATATTACCTGCTAAGCATCAGCATGTTAGCTTAGTCACTTTGAGCATGTTAGCATGCTAATGTTAACAATTAGCTCAAATCACTGTACAGCCTCACACAGCCACTAGCATGGCTCTAGACTCTTAGTCTTGTTAACTAAATACATTGGAGATATGGAGAGAGATGACCGCTCTCTCAGAGCGAAAGGACACGACCCAGGCTTCAATCTGTGATGTCACAGTGACGTCACGTCGCTGAATTGGGACAAACTAAACATTAATTTCTGGTCATATAATCAAAATTCACTGATGCAAACAACGAAGTCTTTATGCTGAAATTTGGCAATATACCCTTTTAACTTTTGCACTGTTTCATTTTTCATTGCACTGAACAGATACACAGCAGCTTGCCCGTTTCAATAATCAAAATATCTGCTCTCTCTGCTTTCCCTCATCTCTCTTCTTAACTCATCATTCTGTATGCACTGGACTTGAATCTGAATGTACATATGATTGTGTGTCCTTGTTCTTAGATATGTTTGATTCTATGCCTGAGCAAAGCCCTACCACAGAGTCCAAAGCTGCTACCACTCCTAGCGTAGACCTTTTTGGTGCAGGTACAGGAGTTGATATCCATTTCTCTGTGTGTGGAACCTCTTCATCTCTTCTGGTTTCCATACCTTCACTCCTCTGTCAACTGTTTTTTTCCCCACACGTCTTGGTTTGTCCCCCATAGTGGTATGAGAACTGTGCATGTAACCCTCTCGTCAAGTCTTGGATTGTCCTTGTGGCTGCTTTCTATCTAAGCTGTGTCTTTCTACATGCCATGCTAATACTTTTCTTTGCTCCCCGGCTTCCCCGGCCTCCATGGTTTTCTTCTTTCTCGTATTCTGCCTCTCGCTTGCGTTGGTAAATTAGACCTTCCTGCTGTTTCACGCGGGCCCTCTCCTTTGCCCGAGGCGGCTCCGGCCGGAGACATTGTGACCGGTGAGTTAAGCTGCTTTATCTTCACTGCATCACTGTTTTCCCCTCCTTTTTTCATGAAGAGTGCAGCCTGCCTCAACTTGTCATGAAGTATTTTGCATGATACTGGTGTCTGCAAGCATATGCACACCAGTCTTTTACTTCCAAATGGCGCACGCTTCAAGGATGTGGATACACAGTTAAGATGCAGGGATGCCTGCTTCCTTCTCCTGCTTCTTCTCTGCATGTCTGCCTGCCTTTTAGAACAGGCATAATAACAGTACATGAGCAAAGCATTCTCCCCTTGGAAATAAAGCTGTCACTGATAAATGTACTCATTTAGATTTGAGGGTAATTTAATCCCTTCCTGTTTCTGTTTCTGCCCGTCTCTCTGTTCAGACTCATTTTCATCTCCAGCTCCTCTTCCTCCTCCTGCTGCTGCTGCTCCTGCTGCAGCTCCCATCCCAGAGGCTTCCTCCCCACCCACAGCAGAGCAGCAGGCACCTGTCATTGACCTGCTGGGTACTGTACCTTAGAACACACATACATATCTCTTTACAACAACATAATGCTGCATATAAATTGTTGAATTTGAACTATCTTTTGTGCAATTTTACTTTTCTCTTCTGGGTATTTTTAATCATGCTTAGTTGTTAAAGTAAGTTCATGGGTGAACTTTGTACCATAGACTGCATATAAAGATGGACGATGCATCTCCTCTTCCTCCCACTGTACAAAAATGAAACCAAAATATCCCGGATACTGGCGCTGCCATCTTATGCTGGTAACGTCATTTGGAGCCAGAGTCTGCGCAGTAGTGATCGAGTAGTGATCCCACCCAGGCACCCGCCTGAACCAATCGCGAGCACACTCACAGTTGTCAATCATAACGTCTCCCCCTCTTTATAGCATCAAATAACTAATTAAAACCAAACTTATCAGAAAAGGTGAACACTTGAACAAACATCAGTGTGATAAGAACTACCAAAAATGACAGAAACCATCTTTGGGAAAAATGTAATTGATGTGTACTTTGATTTTTCAGTTTGGCCCATGTCCCATCCACTAACGAGCTGTCATGCTGTCCATCTTTATATACAGTCTATGGTTTGTACCAATGAGGGTAATATTGTCTAGACATGGTGATAGACTGTAGGTGTTAGTGCAAAACTAATTTCAGCGGTTTCTGGATTAGACTGCAGACAGCTACTTGACAGTAGCTGGCAGTTTAGCCACCAGTTACATTCCCAACATAATTATTAGACTGTTTGTTTGTGTGTGTCTCTGTTTAGGTGATTTTTTTCCCTACAAAATGTAATTTTAATTTTCTATACTACGGAAAATTTAGCTTACTGGAGTAAAAACAGGAGGAGTTCATCTTTTTTTGAGCATTTTAGCATGGCATGGCTGAAGGTAAGGCGATGTTAGTCTGTCATCTGTCTTGGTATCTGACTTGGTCCTTTTCTTTTGTTCTTTTCTCATTAAAAACGATGGAATTAATAGAAATATTGTCGATATTTTCATTTAATTTTACAATATTGTTGGACAGAATTCGGATTCGGATTAATTTTTCATTAAACTTTTGTGAGCGGCTGCTGCACCTAAACAAATGTATGCATGCAGTGCATTTGTGATTTAGTTAAAAAAAACATGTAGAAATGAAATGGTCTCAGGTTGTTGCAGTTATTATATTATGTTTTGAAAATAGAACTGAGCATACAATATGTATTGAGGTAAATATTCTTCCCAAAAAAGCTTCAGCATGACAGAAAAGGTCACTAACCATTCTTTTTCTTAATTACATTTGACATTTTGTGCACTTTTTATTTTTATTTCAGTTTTAGTTTTTCTTTATGAAGATAATCTTCTCCTACCCCCCCACTGTGTCCCAGTGTGTGGTCCAGGGCTGACCTCTCACCCCTTTCTGCCCTCCATGCTGCGTTGTGGATAACTGGACGGCCCTGCAGACTCCTTCGGCAGTCCTGTGGAGGAGATGCAGAGCTCTGCCCCTGGAGGGCCTGGAGACGACCTGCTGGGAGGTGAGACTCCTCTGACTGTCACTTTTTGTGATTACACTGAAGTATTTTTATGGAAATTATGGTGAAATTAGAAAGGCTGAAAGGACGATAAGATGTCCGCAGTCTTGCAAAAACTTGTTGTGCTGGCAAATGGCTGACGGAAATGTTTAATGTTGATTAAGAAATTATGCAAGTAATGATGGAGATGCATTTGTCAAATTAATAATGACACAGCCTTGGCAGGTGTGGTTGAATTTTATTATACAGCAGTTCCAAAGTAGCTTTGCACTCATTTGGAAATGTCTGTGAAATGACTGTCCACCACATCCTCCTAGTGATGTCATAGCCAATCTCATTTCTGTTGCTGTTGTATTGCCAATAGTTCATGAGTAAGAATATCACAAAAGTGTATTTTTGTTTTCATCTTTCTACATTAAAGAATAGGACATTTTCAACACAGGCAACATACTCACGCATGCAGACAGACATCCTGCCTCCATGGTTGCATACTTTCAGTATGTAAAATTTGAATGGAGGACCTCATGTGCACCAGCCTGTTAGTGATGATGAGTCACGTGTGCATCTATGAAGCGTCAGTATCACCTAGCAGTTGTACATTACATTAAAAATCTGGATGTTTTGTAAGTTATTACAATACACAGTAAGCTATTATGTGTAAGGTGTACATCAGCACACCTAGACACTTTGTATACTTGTATTGGGCTGTCTACTGTATGTACTTGTTCCTGTAAAATAAAAGTACATTTTGCACATTCAATACTGTATCTATAGGTATCTGTGGTGGAAGAAGAATTCAGATCCTTTACCTAAGTAAAAGTACCAGTACAACAATGTAAAAATACTCAGTTACAAGTAAAAGTCCTACTTTTAAAATCCTACTTCAGTTAAGGTACCATGTTATTAAAAGCAATTACTGAAAATATCAAAAGTAAAAGTACTCATTCTCCAGAAATGTCCAGAGATGTCCCATGTGACTGGTATATTATTATATTTGGCATTATTAGATTGTTAGGAATGATGTATGAATGCATAAGCAGTATTTTATTGCCGCTGGTCAAAGTGGAGCTAGATTTAATTACTTTATATCTGATCACAAGATAAATCTGAGGCGTCATGAGATGGTTAATGGGGTAGGACAAAAGAAAAAACAAAGTTCTGCTACTGAAATTTTCATTCATCTTCTCTTTAATCTTTAATTTTTTTGTAAAAGTTCTGAAATATTGGATAATCTAACCTCTTTGAGCCTTATACTGTTATTTAAATGAAATCAAGTTTAGTGGGGAAATCACTCTTTGGTGGAACTGCTAACAACTCAAGACATCTGAAACATGAGAAGGGGCCCCACATAGACACTGCTTTTATAGAAGGGGTCAGAACCCTTAACAATATTTTGTATTTAATACGCTTTATGCGCATAATGTGTTTTAATGTAAAATCTTAATTTGAAAATGAACTCGTAACAATAGCTGTCAGATACATGTAGAGGAGTAAAAAGTATTATAGTATAGTAGTATATAGTAATTTTGTGGAGTAGAGGTATTAAGTAGCATAGTACCTCAAAATTGTATTTAAGTCCAGTACTTGAGTGAATGTACTTAGTTACTTTCTACCACAGATAGAGATGCATATTCTTTATATTAATGAGATCTGGTGTGGTAGCTGGTTGAGTAATGTGCTGTATTATATTCTAGTTCTCCGTGCTGTATACTGCTACTATTGCTGCTGCAGTGATTGACTTTCCCCCACCAAAATGTCTTTAAGATGTCTCATGTGCCATAATCATATTTAATGTTTCTCATGGAATTAGGGTGAGTCTGACAACAGTACTACACATGATGTCACAGTTACAGTCCTGTCTGTTATCCCCCTCAGGCCTGATGTCCCCCACCCTGGCTCCCACTGCTGCCCCAGCTCTGGCTCCAGCCTTGGCTCCGGCTCCGGTACAGAACGACCTCCTGGAGTCGGGCTTTGACGTTCTGGGCTCCCTTACCTCTCCAACGCCACCTGTACCTGCTGCAGTCGCAGCAGTACCAATAGAACCTGCAACCACCACACCGACGCCCTCTGGTGGCTTCGATGCTTCAAGTACGTGGATCATAATATGTTGTATAAGATTTCTTTTTTGATTCATTTTAGTAATCTCATTGCCATGCCTTGTGAAATGTGAAATATTAGAGAATTTCAGAAAACATTTTGTTGATATTTGCACAGGCCTTCCGCTTGATGCACATTAATCTGCTCTGGTTCATTAAACTGAGCTACCTTAACCGTGGCTTAGTTATCTCTTCCTGCTGAGAGCTTGACTACTGCATGAATGACACACTGACATGTGCTGCTGTCACTGTCCTCCTTATTTCTGCTGACTGCTTAACTCCTCAGCACTGCTGCCTCTCTCGCAAGGGTTTTTCTTTTTTTCTCAATCTCTCCTCTCATGTGCTTCTCACACTTTCTCAAATGCTGTGCTTTCTCCACCCCCTGCTCACCCCACCCCCTCTCTGCAACCTCTCTTTCTTTCTTTTCGCCATACACTTTTTCTCTTCTGCTCCATTTTTATTTCCCTCTTCACCCTTATCCACACCCCTTCCACTCTGCTGGGTCATTGCTTGCTTCTTCTAATCTGTAATTGGTGAGTTCAACCTCGCAATGCATCGCAGCATGTGCAGTCTGCGTCTTTGCATGTTATAATATGACCCCTGATTGTCTCCTGCATGAGACAAGACTTACTGTATTGTTGTTTATGTTTGCACAATGTATCTTTATTTGCCCTTGGTCTTTTAGAGCAGTGGCTCATATAGTAACCACATGCCATCAAGGCCCGAGTCTACAGTAGAGTCTGCAGGTTTTCCGCAAAGCCTCTAAAACAGTGCATTGATTCCTAGGGGGTACTTATGCCGTAATATCCACATATTGAAAACTATGTTCAAATTTAACGAACAGAGAAATTTAAACAGTTAGCTAAAAGTATTAAACAGTTGAAATTAAAAGTAATGGACAAATGGTTGAAATGTCCAGCTTCTGCCACTCCAAATAGTAGTACAAATACAGACTTGACCAAACTGACCTAAACACTGACAGTTTACTTGTATTAAAACACTATTTTTTAATATAATTGATAGTGTTAAATAACATCCAGTTTAAAATCAATTCAAATGAACACATTTGGAACATGACAGGTGGTGTAGAGTACATCAGACAAAAAAGGTTGGGGACCACTTAGTGAATACACCCTCAGCCAACTCCCAACAGCACAAAGCTTCTGTAGTGGTTAGTTGGAATGAAACTCTTTGGCCTTGATGACGCCTGGTTCAAAACCAGTGCTTTATTCCAAAATCAGCCAGTGAGATGTGACTATGTAAACTGGTTGAGCAACTAGCCAAGTGAGTGCAGTTGCTGTAATTATGCCCCTTTGAATGCTCACATACATTTACAGCACAGTCCTACATTGTGCATGTGATGCAGACCTGACTACTGATGCTGTCACAGATGCTCTGTCCCCTTCACCGTACCGTCTGGTTTCACATCTGCCCTCTGCTCATGTTATAGTTAGATTAGAGATTTGCAGGTTTGTAATCCGTGTTGTTTCTCTGATGTCCCGCCATTCCCACTCTCTCCCCAAGTGTTTGATGGATTAGGCGACTTGCTGATGCCCGCCGTAACGCCCCAGAGCACCGGGGGCAGCACTGCTGGAAGCACAGCAGGAAGCATGGGAACTCCCGTCGCAGCGGGAGGCACTGCAGCCACCCCACCTCCTACCAAAACCATCGGAGGAGACCTGGACTCGTCACTGGCCAACCTGATTGGAGGTAGACTGCAGCTTTTCTTGTCTGGAGCTCATTCATTGCTGTTTATGATAAATACTGAAATAGAAACTGAACTTCTTTCTTTCTTTCTTCTTTTTTCTGTTCAGATCTTGGAGTAAAGAAAAAGTAAGTGGGTGTTTAAGGATGTGAATTCTATATATGCATGACGTAGGCTTATAATGAGGCGCAACACTCTCAAAGCTGATGATGGTGTGTAGATTTCAACATCATGCCTTCAATTTTTGTATTCACAGAAACTGTCTTGAGAAGATTTTATCATGTGAGCTGTTGACTTTTTTCCTAAATTTAAAGCAATTTTTTTTTGTTTTGTTAAATCATATCCACCAAATTATTCAGTAGAAGTCCTGGAATTTGTCAGTGTGGGGAACCTGTGTCTCTTTGTGCGTAGATTGCTGCATGTCCCATCGATTAACCTACAACAGATTTTCTGCAGTCACCACTGCAGCCATTAGCAGTATAATGGGTGTATTCTGTGTTTGATCTCCTTTAGGGACCCACAGAGTGAGAAGAAGCTAACAGGAGGCGCCAACTGGATGCCAAAGGTAGCTCCCACAAGCTGGGGCACACCAGGAGCCCCCATGGTGAGAACAGCACAAGCACCACCCACCATGACTTCATCTAAAAAGCAGTTTAGCTAGCTATCAACATACATTTTCATTTCTCTCGCAAACAACAAAGACAAACATGACAAAAGCAAAATTTGTTATTGTTCATTATTACGATGATTACCCTCTTCCTCCTGTCTCTGTAGGCTGGTGCTGCCCCTGGAGCTCCTGGGGCACCAGGAACAGCTCCACCTGGTGCAGCCATGGTGCCACCAATGAGTGCACAGCCTGGGTTTGGCATGGTGAGTTTTATTTAATTCATTGTGAATTCTCTATATTTTTGCTGTGAGCCTTCACCAGCTTATGAATCTGCACCTCAAAACCACATGTACAGTGGGGCAAAAAAGTATTTAGTCAGCCACCAATTGTGCAAGTTCTCCCACTTAAAAGATGAGAGAGGTCTCCAATTTTCATCATAGGTATACCTCAACTATGAGAGACAAAATGAGAAAAAAAAAAATCCAGAAAATCACATTGTAGGATTTTTAAAGAATTTATTTGCAAATTATGGTGGAAAATAAGTATTTGGTCAATAACAAAAGTTCATCTCAGTACTTTGTTATATACCCTTTGTTGGCAATGACAGAGGTCAAACGTTTTCTGTAAGTCTTCACAAGGTTTTCACACACTGTTGCTGGTATTTTGGCCCATTCCTCCATGCAGATCTCCTCTAGAGCAGTGATGTTTTGGGGCTGTCGCTGGGCAACACGGACTTTCAACTCCCTCCAAAGATTTTCTATGGGGTTGAGATCTGGAGACTGGCTAGGCCACTCCAGGACCTTGAAATGCTTCTTACGAAGCCACTCCTTCGTTGCCCGGGCGGTGTGTTTGGGATCATTGTCATGCTGAAAGACCCAGCCACGTCTCATCTTCAATGCCCTTGCTGATGGAAGGAGGTTTTCACTCAAAATCTCACGATACATGGCCCCATTCATTCTTTCCTTTACACGGATCAGTCGTCCTGGTCCCTTTGCAGAAAAACAGCCCCAAAGCATGATGTTTCCACCCCCATGCTTCACAGTAGGTATGGTGTTCTTTGGATGCAACTCAGCATTCTTTCTCCTCCAAACACGACAAGTTGAGTTTTTACCAAAAAGTTCTATTTTGGTTTCATCTGACCATATGACATTCTCCCAATCCTCTTCTGGATCATCCAAATGCTCTCTAGCAAACTTCAGACGGGCCTGGACATGTACTGGCTTAAGCAGGGGGACACGACGGCACTGCAGGATTTGAGTCCCTGGCGGCGTAGTGTGTTACTGATGGTAGCCTTTGTTACTTTGCTGCCAGCTCTCTGCAGGTCATTCACTAGGTCCCCCCGTGTGGTTCTGGGATTTTTGCTCACCGTTCTCGTGATCATTTTGACCCCACGGGGTGAGATCTTGCGTGGAGCCCCAGATCGAGGGAGATTATCAGTGGTCTTGTATGTCTTCCATTTTCTAATAATTGCTCCCACAGTTGATTTCTTCACACCAAGCTGCTTACCTATTGCAGATTCAGTCTTCCCAGCCTGGTGCAGGTCTACAATTTTGTTTCTGGTGTCCTTTGACAGCTCTTTGGTCTTGGCCATAGTGGAGTTTGGAGTCTGACTGTTTGAGGTTGTGGACAGGTGTCTTTTATACTAATAACGAGTTCAAACAGGTGCCATTAATACAGGTAACGAGTGGAGGACAGAGGAGCCTCTTAAAGAAGAAGTTACAGGTCTGTGAGAGCCAGAAATCTTGCTTGTTTGTAGGTGACCAAATACTTATTTTACCGAGGAATTTACCAATTAATTCATTAAAAATCCTACAATGTGATTTCCTGGATTCTTTCCCCCCATTCTGTCTCTCATAGTTGAAGTGTACCTATGATGAAAATTACAGGCCTCCCTCATCTTTTTAAGTGGGAGAACTTGCACAATTGGTGGCTGACTAAATACTTTTTTGCCCCACTGTATNGCATTACAGAGACTCTCGTATGAACCACAGAGTAAACGCTGCCTGTTGAGCGTACGGACCTGATGACAGGCAGCAGCGGACCGAAGGTTTCCTCCTGCGTGCAGAGCATCTCCGTGGTCTTCCATTTTCTAATAATTGCTCCCACAGTTGATTTCTTCACACCAAGCTGCTTACCTATTGCAGATTCAGTCTTCCCAGCCTGGTGCAGGTCTACAATTTTGTTTCTGGTGTCCTTTGACAGCTCTTTGGTCTTGGCCATAGTGGAGTTTGGAGTCTGACTGTTTGAGGTTGTGGACAGGTGTCTTTTATACTAATAACGAGTTCAAACAGGTACCATTAATACAGGTAACGAGTGGAGGACAGAGGAGCCTCTTAAAGAAGAAGTTACAGGTCTGTGAGAGCCAGAAATCTTGCTTGTTTGTAGGTGACCAAATACTTATTTTACCGAGGAATTTACCAATTAATTCATTAAAAATCCTACAATGTGATTTCCTGGATTCTTTCCCCCCATTCTGTCTCTCATAGTTGAAGTGTACCTATGATGAAAATTACAGGCCTCCCTCATCTTTTTAAGTGGGAGAACTTGCACAATTGGTGGCTGACTAAATACTTTTTTGCCCCACTGTATGTAGGTTACAAATACATTATGTCCAGATCATCTGAAAGACATACACTATTAATCTGCATAGTTTTCAGAAATAACCTGCTGTGTTGTCCCCGTCTTACCAGCCTCCTGCAGGAGGGCCTGGAGCTCCCGTGATGCAACCCATGATGGGGCAGCCTATGATGGGACAGCCCATGATGAGACCTCCCTTCACTGGGGTGGCTGGAGCTGCGCCCGGAGCCGCTGCACCAGGAGCACCAGTAACCACTGCCAAAGCTTTTAGTTACCAGCAAGGCCGTTAATCTATGCATACAGTCAACCAGTTACACACACCAGTTTTTATACATCAATATGTAATTCACATCAAAAAGATTCATGTCAGCCTAAAACCATGCAGTAAAATGTTTGTATAGATATATTTACTTACCACTGCATTGCTGCTCAACTTATAATGTCCTCATTTCTTTTTTTTCTCAGCTTTCTCCAGGACCTGCAAGCCAGAGTCCCAAGAAGCCCAAGGACCCTTTGGCAGAACTCGACCTCAAGGACTTCTTATAACGCCCCAGGTGGGAGCAGCTCAGGGTACATACAGTATGGAACGTAATGGAATTTCTGAAAGACTTCAGTGCTGCACTTCGACAGTCACAATACTGAAAATAAGCAGAGCAAATGTTCTTTTACATTTGGTAAACAGAAGGACCAGCTTGCTTAATTTTGATGATAATCAAAATTGAAGGTTTCCAGAATCATTTCATTTTCTAAGCCATTTGTTAAAGTACAGGAATATTCTGAAGATGTATTTGTTTGCAGACTTTATGACTTCAGCTTTAAAAAAACAGGCTAAATTTTTTTCTACAGTATAGTACCTGCAGGTGGAGCTGGTGACCTATAGTAAATAATCATGAGATTTCTTCTACTGATTGTCAGTTGCCATGGCTTCCTTTTCATTTCAACAATGAATGATTTGCATGCATTTAAATGGGATATTGAAAATTAAATCTCAGAATTATTAGCATTAACAAGTCACCCTGCTGTGTGAACACAAGGAAAAGAAGACAAAAATGAAATCACTGCCTGTCCACTTTTAGCAGAGGCCTTGCACTTTATTTGAATCGAGAACCACAAGAACCACATGACTCTTACGTTGAAACCTTCTCTGCTTCCTGTCTTCCAGCTGCTTTCTTCTCTGGAGCAGGGCCCTCTCACCTTTTACCTGGTGTCTGTCAACATCTCAGGATGCCAGCGATGTTCAGCTACTCAACCTTATAAGAGCCTCTTTTCTCCACCCCGCCCATCACCACCCCACCCTTCTCCTGTGTGATGTCGTAGCACAAACTGTGAAAGTGAACCTTAGCGGATTATATATATATATGAGGAAAAAAAAATACAAGCGTGTGCTTATGTAGATGTACTAATCTTTTGTCTAAACAAAATCACTCAAAACCCTGACAAAAAAAGTCCACAAAAGTAAGTGAGAGAAAGTGAAGGCGTATGTGTTTAGTTTTCTTTCTAGTGTTGAGTTGAATGATGGATGTGCTTTGGTGTCCTATGCTCCACCCACTGCCCCATATGTGTCCCCACCTCCTTGTAAAGGGGGAGGAGCTCTTCTTTGTCCCTCTCTGATTGGGTGAGAGTGGTAAACGAAGCCCCGGTAGATTTTCGGAGAAACATGTCATGTGTTGTTTACAGAAAGGTCCTCTGTGATGTACATAGATTTCTCTGGCGAGGATTACGTCTCTATTCTGTATGTCTGTTGAAGAGAAATATAAATGTGAATCTGACATGAAATTGTAAGAAGTCGTGTGAGTATCCTTCTATTTCCCGTCATCTTTTGAAAGTATTTGGAAACAAATATGAATACAGCTACATGATGAATATACTGTATATTAAGAAACAACTTATATGGGTTTCTGAATCATACCAGACCAGGAAGTGATCCTTTTTGTTTGTTTCTTTTTTTTTAACTCGTGGCTCATTTTTCTATGTTTTTTTTTTTGTCTTTTCATCCAATGTTACTTATTTGTTCTGTTTCTTTTAGAATAATCCTCCAGACTGCTGTCGATATTTGCTGGCATTGCTGTTAAAGAACATATCTTACAACTTACTTCCAGAGAAAATGCTTCAGTTAATCGCCACAGAGGTAAACTCAAACTGTCCCTCAATATAACTGTACTACTGTCTACCTGCGGGTTTGACACTACCCATGTGGATATGTCTGTTGCCTGTGCTTTCATTATAACTATGACCAGGTCAGTATGGTTATTTTTGTATTTAGAGTAAGATATTTCATTGCCATACCAAACTCTATGTTCAGACAGATTAAATCAGAACAAAAATTAAGTCAAGTTGCGGTTTGAAATGGAGATCCAGATTGCAAAGAATAGCAGACAACCAATATGGCGATCCACCAGGAAGGATTATGGTGGCTTTGCTCACTTTTCTCTGTGATTTGAAAATCCCATCACAAAAGTCAGAATCAGGAACATATTAAAGGTTTCCTGTCGAGTCTTTTTCTAAACAAGATACACCAAATAAGCTTTGTGTGAATAAAAAAAAATGTGTTGAATGCATTTACTTCCTTATTTATCATTTGAAAAGCCAATTTATTCTGAAAACTTTAATCTACTTTGTTTCCAGACAAAACGGGGGCCCGCTGATCAAAACATTGCTTCATAGCGCTACTAGTGGTCAAAGACTCCACAGGGTGCCTTTAAGTTCCATCTTACTTAACCTGTTGCACCCAGCACTGTTGGACAAAATGGGCTTAGTGACTGTGTGTATGCCTGCACTGCTGCTTTGACTATATTATACTTACAGCAAATTAATAAAGGTCACCTGAAAGTGCAGAGACAAACATTGAGATTTGACAAAAAATTCACATTTGATTACTGTCTGAATATAATTTTTGTTCAAGTTGTTCATTTGATCATTGCTGACCTTTGGCCTATTGGTCAATTGAACAGTACATAATGTAAGTGGCCACATGGGAGCGATGTGTACAGGCCACTGTCCGTCTAGCCACGCTCTTGTTCCCTAAAAGCATTTTAACACAAAGCCCCTCTGTTCCCACAGACAATTGAATCAATATGTTGTTATGCTTTGGGCAGCTGTATAACACCAGAGGCCCCAGTCCTGTACTGTAAACCAGACTAATGTAAAGCTTACTCTGTATGTTGTCATTTCAGTGGACTGAATAAGCAATTGGTTGTGAGAATCTGATGTGATTCAGAGAAAATAATGGGAGATTATTAACATTTTTCATGACTGAATTAAAATTGTATTTTTGTTTAGTTGTAAATTTATTTTATTTACGATGACCCTCCCCAGTGCATGTAAGCCCTTTGAGGTGCAATAAATTAAATGACGGATTGAACTGCCCATGAAGGATTTTCTTTTCTTCCATATCACCAAGATTTTAGAAATGTCCGTTTGAAGGAGTATTTTATGAACTTACGTCTCACCACATCAACAGTATGTTCATGACTGTTCACCAAGGCCAGACTACCAACTTGGTAAAGTGGGCAAATGCCCTAGGCCCAGGACCCTCAGGGGCCTCAAAAGCCCCAGGTGCACTGTGTTTCATTTGGTTTTTGGTCATTTCATTAATCACAAATTTGGTAGGGGATTTGCACCACTTAATTACAATCCGGACTAATGCAGATCCTGCATTTTTACCTACAGAAGATCCCTGTGTCAAAACCTAGTTTACTTCATTTGATTCAAATACCATTTAATTTATTTGAACATCTTACTAAATATAGTTGTGTTAAATCAAATCTCCACAAAGTGATGCACAGAAATCATGCAGTATTATTATCCAGAATTGGTGCATTGGTTGGTCTGGGTCTCTTGTATAGTCTGTTGTGTGGACTGTATTGAAACTATTGATTTTTGGCCACTTGGGGGCAGGGCACAAGCTGTAAACACAACATTAAAATATTTTCACCATATAAAGTTGATATGGCTAACTTGTTGCCAAACAGTATCTTCTTTAGACATCCAGCAGACACAGAGGAACACTGTTCCTGTGGCGAATGTAAAAAAATAGCCCAATATTCACTATTCATTTTAAATCTTTTGGTCTTTTATCACCTGAGAGAAATATCTCTGCTAACTTTGTTTATCTGCTATTTGGTGCTGGGAAGATAGCTTACAGTGCGTTTATCAGCGCTTTTTCACTGAAAACAGCTGCCTGCTGTTGAAGGTGACACTGATGAGAGCGGTGAACCGAAACAGTAAATATATGGGCCGAAAACCAAAACAATGGGCTGAAGATGCTAAAAAGCTCCATAGAGCTGAGTCAGGTGATAATTCTTTGTGGGTTTATCACTATTCACATTACACACATAGTAATTTGATCCATTGTTAATATAAAAAATACTGATAAGTGCAGCTTTGATAGGAACATGGAGGCAAGAGGGTACATACACAATACACAGAGGGCCGTAGGTTGGGGGCATAAAAAAGGTCCCAACAACAAACTTTTGCCCTGGGGTCCCCTAGCAAAATTATCCGGCCATGCTGTTCGGTGGTTTGACTTGTGGTGGCGCATTAGTTGTTGCTGAGTTAGTAAGTGAAACAATTTTTTAAACAGCACAGTAACTGTTTTTGATAATGGTTATTATCCATAAACCAGTGTATAATCAGGATCATCATCACAAACACACACACAGACACACAAGTACTAATCTTGGTTTAATGGTAGGTAGTCTTCAATCTGCATCATTCATTTCAGGTATTTGGTATTCAAAAGGATACTCCTCATTTTTGGAACATAAACAACATGAAAAGTAAAAAATATCATATCCCAGATTTAAATTTGTCATCATATTACAATATTGCTTTTGTAATTTCATTTAACCCTTAGAATTGGAGAAATCTCAACAGCTCAAGTAAATTGTTAAATGGTTCAGTCCCATCTTAACACAGCCCAAATATGTAGCCTCACATTAAATACATAGTTACAGTACTAGGCTATCAGTACCCCCCCCCCCCCAAAAAAGTTTACAATTCCATAAATTAGCACCACGTCTGAATAAGCACCGATATAATTATGTGCACAACAATGAAACCATATTTCACTGCGTTGCAAGAACAGAGAAAGATGGTGAGACTCACAAATCAGAGAAATCTTCTATCCAGGATCCACAAGGACCTTTCCCTATTTAGACAGAAAAATAGTCTTTTTTTTAAAAGGTAGCTGTAAAAAACAAACTCAAAGTTCTAGATATACACAATGCAAAACACCAGCTCATTCAATTAAAATGTTTAGAAAAACAGTTATCTCAATATCTCTATATAGCTCATTTGTAAAACAAAAGTTACATTAATTTCTCCTGGGTCTTTTGTCAAAGCCAATGCACGTGCTCTTCTTTACAGTGGTGGAGAACACTTGAAAATGCAAGTCTCTCCATACAAAGCCTAATTGAAATATAAGATGAATGTACCAGGGCTTTGCTCGCAAACATTTGAATATACACGCTTTCAAACATTGTATCCAAAAAGGTCAAATCTTAAAAAAATCTTAAAATGGGAAGCAAAACTTCAGATCTGAATGATCTGTAAATACATACAATACATATTTTTTTCTCAGTTGTTTTTTTTTAGCAAATAAATTAGAAAAGCTGAAGAGCCACAGTTCTCTTGATGCACTGACGAGTTCCTGTTGTTGTCAGCACTGAGTCTGTATGGCTGTGGGTGTGTGTATGTATGTGTGTGGAGATCAGTGTAGCAGGAGTCACTGGGAGGCACAGGAGGTAACAGGGAGGCAGGAAGAGGAGAGGCAGTCGTCGGGCCCCTGGTAGGTGATGAGAGGTGGGTGGGTGGGGGGTCTCTTGTATAGAGGTGGATCTGAGGGATGGGAGAGGGGTGGCGGTTAAGGGGGGATCCTGTGTTGTCTTAGGCTACCTGACACTCACTCGAGTCCCCGTGGACCCAGTAGCAGATCTGGGCATATTTGAGAGGTGTTATCCTCACTGCCACGTTGTAATCCTGCTGCATCCCGTTCCCATTTACATCCACCCACTGGTGACCAGAGAAAACCCCAATGATCTTCCTCTTCCACTTCTTCTTGCCAGGCTCTTTGAGGCGGATGTAGACCCCAGAGCCACTGGAGCCCGGTTTGGCGTCGCAGTATTGGTACAACAAATCACTGGACTCCTCAGAGACGGAGCAGAACCGGTACACCAGGTTGCCAGGTCGGTCATCGTCAAAGCCAGAGAAGTGGATCCTCCCGGCAGGGAGCTTCTTGAGTGAGGGGATAACACCCAGATCCATATGCTTGACTTTTGGGGATTTCTTCAACTCCAGAACAGCGTAGTCATAATCCGCAGCCAGTCCATCAGACACACCTTTGAACCAGCCCTTAGGCACCTGGGTCTGCTTGACTCTGGTCCACCTAAATGAAGGTTTCCCCGATTCCACACTTCGTCGATTCCGGCTCTTTCTACCTTTCCCTTTTCCTTTACGGTCCTCTCTCCCACCATTCTCTTCCTTTTCCTTCACTTCCTCTTTACCTTTGTCTCCCTTTCTCCTTTTGCCCTTTCCACGCCCTCCTTTCCCTTTGCCTCTTCTGGACTTCTCCTTCAGAATACCAACACGCAGCTTCTGCGCCCCTTCTAGATAATCCTTTCCGTCATGGATGCAGTGGGCAGCGGTCAGCACATGTTTAGGTGACACAAGAACCCCAGAGCATCCTGTGGAGAGCTTCACAGAGGTGGAGAAGGGATATTTGGTGGAAAATTGCTTATCAGAGATAGTGAAGCGGGTATCTGTGCCGTACACCTCTCGTTTGTGGCGGGAGCTAGACGAGATGTTTCTGGACCAAGCAGTCACCTCATTGAGGCCTTGCACAGAAACTGAGGTATACGTGCGTGTACCATTCTCATAAACCGTCTCATAGGACAGGAACTGCTCCAGGTCATCCAGAGAAGTGGCAGGGAGGCGACGCTGACACTCAATCCCACATGTCCCACTCAACTCCGACTGAGGATGGGCTGAGAAGTTTGGGCTGCTGAGAGGCACAGTGCGTCTTTTCCTTACCAGAGGGACCTTCCACTGTGGCCAGGTATACTCATCGTCGACTGCATTCTCCTCAGCAGCTACAAGCACCACCACAGCTAGCACGGTCACCGGGAACAGGACACACAGGGGTATGGGGCCCATTGTTAAGTTGGGCCTGGTTCTGAAATGTAAAGAGTAAAGAAGAAGACTTAGGGAAACTTTGTAATAGTTGTGGAAAGATACACAGATTTATAGTTACTGATTGTGTAACTATGCAACTATGCATGGCTCTAGGAATGGTAATGTCAGTTGGTCGGTTGGTCCACCACTTGAAATATCTCAACAACTTTTGGATGGATTGCCATGAAATATTGTACATTTATATTCCCCAGACGATGAGTCCTGCTAACTTTGGTTATCCCCTGACTTTTCCCTCTAGCACCTACATGGTTACTGAGATGTCTGGACAGCTATTGGATGGACTACTAGAACATTCGGTACAGATATTCATGGTGCCCAGAGGATGAATCTTCATGACTGATGATTCTGTGATACTTGCTTAAGTACTAATCACCTCTGCTTAGTAAGGGAGAAGGCATACAGCACTGTATTGTAGACAAATGATCTTGTCTGGAATCTTTAATCTTCAGCTTTAGGCCCATCCAACATGTGGGAAAACTTTGATTTCCCTGAGCTGAGAAGGCCTTATACCCAATGCTGATGCCTCCAGGTCTAGAAAAGGTCTAAAAAAATAAATACAGATCCATTTATGGCCACAGGGAGGCAGTGTTGCCCATAATATTAGCGACATCCAACCAGTCTTCTAGACTATCACTAGGGCAGCTCAGCAGTCTGTGGCAACACAACACACTCAGGACAGTCCAATATTTTAACTTTGCAGAAAAAGATTGGTGCCATTATGTATATGAAGAAATAGCACTCTTATACATTAGCTGTGTGGTTGAGAGGAGATTTATGTCCTCTGAGTCTTGCTGGAGGCTGCGGGCAGCGAGGAGGAGAGGATGAACACTGATCTTCTTAATGGACTGAGACAGTGGCTTGGAGGTTTGCCACAATGGTTAACCTTGTCCTTCAGTAATGACCATATCTGGTTTCCTTAGCTCCTCTCCTTGTCCATTGCATACAAATGACACCAAACACAGACTACACAGGCTGTAGACAGCCTGCTGGTTCATGCTTCTACTGTATGAGTGTGATGTTGCCAATAATCTGGATAACCCTAAAAAGAAAATTACAATTTGGGTACGTTTTAATAGATTCAGCAGACCATCACAGAACTACATAGCAGTATGGCTTCATTTTGTCAGCATGTCTGTGGTGATGAAGTCACACAGGCCATTCCAAACACAAGGAGAGAAAATCATTTGGATGCCGTTCATTGAGGAGCATTGCAGCAGGAGTGCAAATCCAACTGTTTCTTCAAACAGAAGTCCAGAGTGAAAAGCCACAGTGATTGCATTCATTCTGGCTGTTTGAGGGGTTTAAATGGTGTGTGACAGACAGACTGACATCTGGGGTAACCAGCTGGAGGACAAACCTTTGGGGGCAGCCTGGATTGGCCAGGGGGTCCACAGACACACATTCCCTTTCAATTAGATGAGAGAAAATGAGACAGTGCCTGGTTTGGCAAAGTCTCAGGCGAGCTAAGAGGGAGAATGTACAGCATCATGTGGACCATATCAATGCTTCATGATCCATCGCACAGATACAAATCCCCTTTTTTGGTTGAAACTACAAATTCCAGGTTTGTCAGTAAGTGCATTGTCATTCAACTGAGCCAAACTGCAAAGGAGACTATTTGGCTTAAGTTTACCGCAGTGTCCAATAAAACATCACCAGTGGCCAACATCTAACCAGGCCGAATGAGACGGTAATAAAATACAAGCCCACAAGAGCTGTAAAACAGTCTCAATAAATGAGAATACAAAAATGACCCTTAGTTTCTGTTCAACTTCACACTCCCACCGCCAGACTCAGACATAACACAAATCCAGAAGAAAGCCTGCAATTATTCAGCATAGAGTGGAAACTGATATGCTGCCATGATGGCTCTAGGTCATAGAAGGCGCTCATTTGAACTATTTTCCACTGCAGTCAGCTGAACAAGAAGCTGTGCCCGCTCCATCCCTCAGTGGAGGGAGTCACAAGAACTGCTACAGGCACACAGGACACAAAGTGACCAAAGGATGGCGCTATGGCGCAGTTGTCCATCCCCGACTCAGTAAGCATGGGTCACCAGCTATTGTCTAGTTCAACATCAAGTTTATTAAAAGGGGTGATTTCATTCATTTTTACCCACATCTCAGGCACGGTTTCCAGTGTTACATAGAACAACCACGGAATCACGCACTGCCAATGGTTTACAGTAAGAAAGTGTCTAATTTAGATCAAATTCTAAATGTCTTAGTATAAGTCTGAGCCGTGTCTTTTCTCATTCCAAAATAACAAATATCACTATTAGAATTGAAATGCAAATAAATACCCAATTCAATTAGATAGCCAATGAAATGTAAGGAAAAAAAACACATCTGTAATTCCACATCTGTAACAGCATAGCGACTGTATGAGGAAAGAAGAGGGACAATGAGTCTATTTATTCTAAAGCAACCTATGCAAACTGTCTTTAAAAATATTTCTGATGCACTGATTGAATAACGTCACTTATAATCAATAATAATACATAAAATGGTTAAACATCTAGATATAAATAAGGAATACTGTGCACCACTAAGGGTACAAAATCCGATTAAATCGCTCAGAAAAATAAAAAAGTGCATCCACAGAAAAAAGAAGCAGCAATCCAAACGGAAAGAAATGGATAAAAAAGAAAACATAAAGATATTAAGTAAACTATTAAAAAGCAAACAAACAAAATAAAAAAAAATCTTTCCCGCACGGTCCCATCAAGAGATCGCAATAACTGCGAAATGACAAAGGCTTCCTACCTGCTTGCATCCGATTGATGGATATGCCAAATCCGCAATGTATTGTTTGTTTTCCCTACAAATATACAAATATGATCCCACTAGAAAACAAACGGGTGTTACTGCATCCCAGACGTCCTGGTATCAGCAGGGTGACGGCTCCCTTCTCCTCATTGCTTCTTCAAAGAGGCTGAGAGAAAGTCGCAGCCGGGACGCTGAGCTCAGGCTGCACTTGATGCTGGAGGAGGGAGGGAGGGAAGGAGGGAGGGAAGGAGGGAGGGAGGGAGGGAGGGGGAGGAAGGAAAAAATCTGAAAAGGACTTTTTTTCACTTGTGACAAAAGCTGTGCACATATGGGTGGGACCAGACCAGGCGATCTAACTAAAGGCTGAATTGGGTGAAGTCAGTGGCCTATTCAGCAGCAGCCCGGTCGGGAGGTGTGTTGGTATACAGCAGACTGCAGCCCAGACAGGCAGCAGGAGGAGAGCCTCAGTCAATGGGACTTTCAGCGGACTGAGAAGGAATTAGTTCCACTGCTCTCTACAATAGTTTCTTAGGCGTTTCCATTCTGAGCCATGCCAGCCTCAACATCTGCAGCACTTTTGTTCTACAAGCCCAGTGAAGTGTAAACACTGTAGCTTAGTGCAGAGTTAATGCACACAAATTCAGTCTGTATTGCCCCGATTAAATGTGATGACCTTTTGCAATGAACATACATAAAAGTTCATTTTAAAAAATGTTTTCATTTGTTTGTTTACTTGGGGATTATGACTCTTCACACAATGGTTTCTATCCATTTTACCCGTGTACAGTAAACACACTACAGTGAGTTGGAACCCCTGACCTAGGGGCCAGGGCCCCTCCAAGATGTCAAAATTAATCTGATACTTTAAATGTGTCATGAGACAATAATAGGAGAGAAGAAAATGCTTTGTTCTTCTATACACATTTCTATTCATTTTTTCTGACTTTTCTCTAATCTTTAGTATTTCTTAAAAAATCTAACTTTTAACTGCTCAGATTTCTAACAAGTATTCAGATGAAACAGTCTGTAGTCCTCATATATATCATGTGGTCTAATAGCTGCAGTGCCCAGAGAATATACATGAATGTATATACTGTGGTGCACATTATCTTCTTTTTAAGTATTTAAATGTTTATTTGAACTGAAAAATCTATGCACATGAAATGTATGCAGGACAAAATTAATTCTGATACCTTATCAACCTTTATGTTTAATTTTATTCTGTCCAGCTTTACAGGGAATTAATGCCTTTGAATGCAACCTCAGTCCTCTGGTTGTCAGTGTCTCTGAGCACTTGGCCGCTTG
Source organism: Maccullochella peelii (assembly GCA_002120245.1). Classification (NCBI taxonomy): domain Eukaryota; kingdom Metazoa; phylum Chordata; class Actinopteri; order Centrarchiformes; family Percichthyidae; genus Maccullochella; species Maccullochella peelii. Next base: position 31,450 of record LKNJ01002945.1, on the reverse strand, counting down.
CTGCCTCCACAATGTAACAAGAAGCATGAAGCATCATTTTTGTGTTTAGTCTTTGCATTATGCAGAGTCAGGACCAAAGGGAAGAAACCGGGGCCCCTGGACGACAGAGGAGGAATGCCATGGTGACTCCTCGAAGTGTCAATGAGCCAAGAAAAGACGCAGAAACTATGAGGGCGAAAAAAAGAGAGAGAGGGAGTGTGATGATACACATCTGGCTCAAGAGGGAATGAGGAGAATAGGATGTCATTGGGATGTGAAACTGATCTTTGCGTAATCTGTCAGTCACTTTGATTTACTGCAGGCTTCACAGCAGTTCTACTGATTTCAACAAACCGGTTATAAAATTACACCTGTTCCTGAAACTGTGAGTGTGTGTGTGTGTGTGTGTGTGTGTGTGTGTGTGTGTGTGAGAGAGAGAGAGAGAGAGAGAGAGAGAGAGAGAAGACCTGGGTGGCCTGCACACCTGACCAGCATGTTAAGGATCATGATGGATGCTCATCCATGTGGGTGGTGATCACACATGTGCATGTGTACACTGCACATACAACTGCAAAGCTTAATGTTTTCTAAGCTGTATGAGGTTCATTTTCTCACCCTCCTCTCTCTCTGGGTGTGGTCCTGATTCCTCCTTCAGGCTCAGCATGTTAATGAAAATACCTATATTTTGGGAGACTGACCCACTGGTCAATGAAAACACACTGTAGCTGTAGGGACTGTAAACCCTGGTAGATTATTGGCTCGAGTGCACCAGACTTTTGCATAGTCATACTCACATGTTAAGTTATACAGATGGCCACACAGACTGAGGAGAAACACTGTGTATGTGACATCAAATAGATTTCTGAAGGGACTTTATGTATCTTAAGCTGGGTTCACCACTCACTGCCATCTTTGTCAAATTACTAAAGCCACAATATCTAAATAATTTAGGTGCAGAGGTGGGATGAACTCATTGCAACTACCGCAGTTGGGTATGAAACCATTTTGAATTGAGTAAACAGCAGCCATAGGAAAATCAGACCATGAAGCTGCTCACTCTGCAGTCGACAAAAATTTCTGGCCTACCAGAAAACCTACCAATCGTTCGAGAGCCAGATCGCTGATCATTCAGGCAACTAATGAGGTGTTGTGACCCCCTTCAAGCTACACGTCAAATGACGATTCTGGTGATCAATTCATGGTTAAAATCAGGCTTAATCTGTACAGTGTCTGCCTGGCTTTATGCATTTGCTTTAGCAGTCATCAGCCATGGTGGTTGACTCTTCAGTAGGCCACCTAACAGGCCACCAGCATTATCTAACATTGAGAAAGTGGGAACTGTTAGCACCTCTACAGTTAACTGGCAAGTTAAATAATATGGAACTGCATTCAGTTTTGTGTAGGACATTGGTAAATTTTACTTTAATTATGATATTGTGTTTTTCTGCATTTTTTTTCTGCATTTTTGACATTTGAAGTAAATACTTTGGACAATAGCAGACTGTGCACACTGCACATGAAATTACATTTTTGCCCAACTGAAATATTTAATAAAAACATCCTCGCTAGACCAGCTACTGTATATTAAGCCGCTGATTTTTTTTCTTCTGTTTTTTTAAGGAAAAACCTGAATCCAGATCTTCGAGGCAGTCATGGAGACAGGTGCAAATGATCTACTGTGGCTACAGGAATGATTTTGTTGGTCACATTCTTGTGACCAAATGAGTGAGCTGACTGTACAAAAAAACCTGTTGTATTATTATAGCGTCCTTGGCAACTTGCTCCCCTCCTCTTAGAGGCTACTCAACATCCCAACTCCATAACAAAGTGTGACCACTGTTATCACAACCCTCACAGATGCAGACAAAGAAACACAGTAAAATGTTCCTGTTTTCAGTTAAGTTCAAGGTCAAAGGTCATAGAAGAGGAGTGAAACAGCAGAGAGAGAGAGAAATAGAGAGAGAGTTACCTATGCTCCCAGCCCTGTGACTTCCAAATAGAAAAGCAGTGAGTGATATTTCTGGTTGGGGTCGGGGCTGTGGGGAGCGGATAGAGGGGCTTTTGTGCCGGGTGTCACACCCTCACGGGAAGTGCTCCCTTTGCGCTCTGCTGTGGTAGATGGATGCTTATTGGTGGGAGCTAAGTTTCAGGAATTTTATTAGCTGTGTTTGAGCGTACTCAAACACAGCTAATAAAAAGTACTCTTAACACCAAGTCTTGGGGAGACTAGCCTTCGGGTTAACTTTCATCCTTGAGCAGCCATCTGCCCTGACTCACAGTGTCTCAAAATGCTACTGGTGAGTTCTTTTTCTGGATTCAACCATGTGATTTATTCATTTTAAGAGACCATGAGCTCCCTGATTTGTGTTCCAACAAATGTAAGAGAGTACAAAGCTTTTTTTCCTATTGAAACTCTATCTCAGAGGACCTCATTGTCCTTTTTGCTGTATATAGCAGTATACATTAAAGGCTGCATATTCCTCTGCACAGACCACACTAATAAACCAACTCAGAAGCCTGCAGTGACCCACAGTTCACTTCCACAGGCTTTATTTTGACAACTGAATGGTCTCTTAGCTCTGCTCCACGCTAAACAGACCACCATTGATATGATAGGACTCTCTACCTCACTGCCTCTTTCTCACATACACAAACATTAATACAGTATGTATAGTAAATAGTAATGAGGCAGTTAGTTAAAGGTCTCGCTTAGATCCACATACAGTTTATAACCTTTTATAATAGTAAATATTTGGGTAAATGGTTAGCATGCTAGCTTTCAGAGACGAGACTGTACGTGATGAAAGGCTGACTGAAGTCACACGTGCTCCTTTGAATCTCATGCGCAAACAGGCAACTACAGTCCTGGTGCAAAGATGGACTGGTGAAGGAAGGTCATCACACTGCCATCAGTTTAAAACCTTGTTCTTCCAACTTAACTTTTCAGGAAAGTTAAGTTTCTGCACAAGAAATTGAAATTATGCGGGATTGCTCCCTTTGGGATGCTTCCCTGTGGAGGTATTCCAGGCATAGACCATGGTACAGACCCAGAACACCCTGGGGAGATTGTATATTCCATCTTGCCTGGTAAGCTCCTCGGGAAACCCCCAGGAAGAGCTGGAGGAAGTGGCTAGGGAGTCCAGGTTGCCACCTGGATAAGTGGCGGAAAGTGGATAGATAGATGTATGTGTGATGTTTTCCAAGTTTACCTAATCCCCCAAAACAACCCAAACACATCGCTTCTTTCTCTTTAATGTTAAAAGGATTTATTCACCTTGAAAATGTCTTTCTGTAGACTCTTAGTCACAAGCCACACTAGAGGCTTTCTGAAGCGAATGCTCGAAACAAAACTGTTAGTTAGATAAACCTAAGTATTGTGGTTGGGGTTGAAACTTTGACCTGATGATGGCACTAGATCAAAAGTCAGGAGATCACCAAAGTGAATGTTTACACCAAAGTGCATGGTAATTAATGTAACAGTTGTCAAGATATTCCCGATAAACCACAAATGTCGACCTCATAGTGGCACTAAAGGAAAAGTCAGGGCATCACCAAAGTCATTAGGATACATCCTCAGGGGAACATGAATATCCATATCAAATTTCATTCCAATCATCCAATAGCAGTTAAGATATTTCAGTCTGGACCAAAGTGGTAGACCAGCTTACACGTGGTGGGTCAACAGGCCATTATTTCCCCAGAGCCACACCACTAGCGTGTCTACAAATTGCTACGTCTAAACCACAATTGTCTAAAGTTGGAACTCAAATATCCAGAAACAACAAAACCAGCAGCACTCAGCTGTATATCTTTGCACTAAATGTCATGGAAATCTTGTCACAGATTGTTGACATTTTCAGATTTTCTGAGCACTTTGATATGCAGATTAGTACGCTAGACTGAGCCTGTCCTTTCAAACGGATCAGCATGTATGCCTTCATCATCATCTATGACTGTCTCTGTGTGCGGCCTGATGTTTACACGGACTGCCCATAATCCCTTCCTGCAATAAAAACATAAAAATATAATTCCACATCACACGCCTGCATGCACCTGAAACATCCACCATGGATGCTGTTAATCCCCTCTCCACTGAAAAAAGAACTACCCTACAGGTAAGAAACAGAGTGCCTGTTGCTTTTTTCATGGTTGGGGATAGTATTTGGTTTCGTGGTTTTGAGCCATGATTGATGATCTTGTAATTTGTGCTTCGGTACAGTAATGGTTAGTTCAGAAGCCCAAAAATGTATGAAGGAAATGGCATTTAGGAGTAAAAATAGGAGGCTCCCTCAGCACTCTTTCACTGATCTCTCTGTCACATACAGAGATCTTCTTATGCTGCTACTGTACATACATGGCAGTGTTCTACCATTGCCTAGATGCTCCTCCAAGTACTGAAGCAGAGACTCACGCTTGAAGCGGCTTTGAATTCATTTCTGGTTAGAGAACAGGTCTTTAGAAATGTCTTCTCTCCTCATCCATCCCACTATAGTCAAAACATTTAGCACAGCCGAGAAAGCTGGGCTTGAAAAAGAGGAAGCAAAATAAACATCACAAAGCATATCTCTTATCATTATGATAATGTGTGCACACTAGGCAGGGCAATGTTTGAAACAAAAGTTTGCATGGGATGTTGGCTGACAAGAAATCAGTCACTTTAATCACTTTAACACTGTATACCAAACATATATTTTACAGATTATACAGTAGATGCACCATCAGTGAGGCCCATTTGGCAACACAGAGGAAAGTGGAACCAACAATTGAGGCCTGTTATTGAGCTGAGAGTAACAGATCTGCAGTGTGTCCACACTGAGATGCAACTGTTTAGACACGCTGAGACAAACACGGTGAAATGTGACATTTATCCCTGACAGAGCTCTTGTTTATAGTGAGGATTTGGACGGAGGAGGTGTTTTCATTTCACAACGTGCTGCCAGGACTTGAGTCATGTGAGAGGAGGGAGGTGGAGATGGATAAAGGTATTTGTTGAGCTTGGATGTCGGAGATGTTAGTCAGAACAACTAGCGGATCTAAGAGGAACCCAAACACAAATGCAAACGCATGTTACAACAAAAGCACATGTACATTTATCACATACAAAATATCAGTGCAATAAAATTAACATATTGCCACATGTGGTTTTTGAACATTTGACGTGATAAATTCATATATGTGGTTTTCGACATTCTACATGATAAATCTGAGACATTTCAGATGTGAAAACATTCATTTCACATGTGCTTTTTTTGTAAAGGAACACACACAAACATATATGCAGACAAATCCTCACAAGTTTGGAATATTCAGCAGGGTCAGAAAAGTTACATAAACACACTGTGTGACTAGGTTAACACACTAATCTCTGTCCTCTTTCCTGGAGAAGAAAGAGGGTTTTGTTGAAGTGCAATGACGTCTCTTTGGCTCATTCTGCCAAATGCTAGTGGTTTGACTGGAGAAGCTCGACCGTCTCTATCGTTGAATCTTCGCTCTATGATGTTCAATTCCTTGTTGAGTTCTGTTTGGCAAACATTGACCTGCCTGCTGCACAGCTTTTTTCATTCTGCAATCATACTGAGTTCAGTGGCACGCCTTGTTTTGTGGGTACAGTCATTATAAAAAATGTCAGAACACACCCACACATTCATGCATGCAGGTAGAAACAGACAGCCAGAATCTGTGCCAGAAAAGACAGACTTATTGTTCAACACTATTGTGGAAAAGTGTCTTTTAAAATAAGTGTTTACTTTTTTACCTTGAAGTTGAGCTGAAATTTAAAATCTCCTCACATTTTGTGTAAGGAAATATAAACTATGATGATACTGCAGCTATTGTGCAAATTTTTCCTTGTTCAAAAAGAAGATAAAAATGTTTTTGGACATATTTTATTTGTGTACACAGTGTCTAAGCTTAAATTTTTTCCCCCCTTTTCCAACAAGTGCATTTTGTACCGTTATCGATTTAAGCCATCTGTCCATTTACAACACTCAACATTTGAGAGGACCCATTGTATGGCTGACGTTAAGTTTCTATTGCACTACGAAAGTGGAAACTAGTAAGCTAGGCTATCTAGCTTTGAGTAGAAGCTAGTTAGCCTAGCTTGTTAATGTTATCAGTGATTCTCATTTTTCAGCCATGTTAGCTCCTGCACACTGTTGTGTTTGCTACATTGTGAAAAGTTTGTGGTGAACGCAAATTATGAGACTGTCAAAACTCACAACAGGTAGTCCTGTAACCCTTTACATTACCCTGCAAAACTTTGTACATTACCCGGTGATTCGAATCACAACACAGAGTAATATACTGTACGCAGTCACAGAGTAACGTATGGAGTGCTGAAATCACAGACTAACACTGACTAACATCAAGGGCTAACATTGTCGGCCCAGCTGGTTAACTGCCTGTCTGGCTGAATTGAAGTGATATTAAAATGAGTTTTTGTGAACTGTAGAACTGTACCAATAAAACTATCAGTACCAACTTTGACAGGCAGAAAAATTCAATTTCTTCTTTGGTAAGAAGCAAATGGCAATTTTGATTAGTACACAAGTCAAAACATGCATCAAAAATATATATTAGTTCAGTTTTTTTTTTCTTTTTTGTTCTCAAGAGGTCCACTGTATAAGCACATGGCTTCTTGATCTTTTATTTCTGTAACCTGGTTTTGCTGCTGTATTGGCTATATGCAAATAAAAAATGAATTAAACTAACTATATATACAGGATATAGACACTAATTTCTTTCTTTCTTTCAAAAAATAATTTAAATTTCTGTTCGACTATGAAAAGTAACTTTTTATATAAAAAAAAGTTACTCTTTACATAAAGTGTTTTGTTGTCAATGCTGCCAAGAAATGAACAAAATATAAACAAGAAATGAAACGAGAGATAAAATTTTAAAATAACACAAATCTGGTAACAAAAACTGAAAAACTACAGTAACTCTAAGCAACCAGCTGTCATACAAAAACTAGTCTGAAAGCAATACCATCACCACATGTGACACATTCATATGTCCGGCTAACGTAAAGGCTCAGCAGTAGCTTCCTCAGGATATATTCAGGGCTTCCTTGACTCAACCTGGCCTATTATGATCAAGCTCCTTCTCGCAGTACACTCATGTCAACTCAGCTTTCTCTAATAATGCAAGACAGAAAAGTTGCAGCTTAAAGCTCTGTCTTTTTCCACCTCCCCAAATATCCGCAGGCTCGAACAGTGGGTCATTATGAAGAGTGATCAGTGAAAGGGGCCATTGATTTGGGGGGCTGGTGGAAGGTCATGTATGGACTCGTAGGAGAGAGAGAGAGAGAGAGAGAGAGAGAAAGCAAAGGAGCGAGGGCAGTCATGTATGTATGTATGGCAGCAGACTTGGAAGTGCAGCGTCCCTCAGGAACTCCTCCAAAACATCCACCCATTTCCTCCGCTGGTACTGAAGGTGCTCAGCAGGCCTGACGCCTCTCAGCTCTTTTGTGTGTTCTCTTCAGGGTCCAAACAACAGCAGTTATGGCTTCATAAAAATACCTAAAGGGAGGAACTGTGGATCTTGTTCAGATTTTCCTCTGCCAATGATCAAACTTGATCAAACTGCCAGTTCTTAAAAGTGGAATGGCTTTTGAAAACCTGGAATGGTTAACTATGGTAATAGTTGTTCTGTAAGTCTGCAAACCCACTGCGGAAACAAACCACCCAGAGTTTGTTGTGGATAGAATTTATTGGTCCAAGGTAGTGATAATTAAAGAGACTGAAAGGTCAAAATGCTGTAGAGGCCGAGGCAGGTGAGAGCATCTTGTACACATGAGAGGGACTGTTCCACCTCAAGCTCTCGTGTAACCTTGCACTTTGACCTTTGTGCCTCTTCACCCAGTAGCCCTATTCCTTATATTCAAAATCCACAGTCCTCATACCCTCATATTCATACCTCTCAACACTTGGAGCTTTTCCTCCAACCATTGGAACAAATCTCACATTTCTATTCCTTTATTTTAGTGCTGTTCTCACTCTCACCTGTCAACTTTATTCTGTAGATATCAACCTATGGGATTGTATTTGTTGCCCCTTGTCAAAGTCACTCACATCCTTACGCTTGCCCATTTTTCCTGCTTCCAATACATCAACTTCGAGGACAAAATGTTCACTTGCTGCCTAATATATCCCCCCCACTGACAGGTGCCATTGTAACGAGATAATCAATGTTCTTCACTTCACCTGTCACTGGTCATGATGTTATGGCTGATCGGTTATATAGTTTATACAGGCAGTTGCCAATGCAATCAGTAGGTATAGTTTCCCCACTCCATGGAGTCTGTCTGTAATTACATTTAACAACCGTGTTTGTGAATCCTTTACCATCAGCTACGGGACAGGAAGTGCGGCCAGGTGTTGCTGTCAGTATGCAGCAGAATAAATGGAGGGAGAGAAGAGAAAACCATGTGTTTGTGGGTGATTTGATTCTCAGTAATTGTATTTGCCTTTGTCTGCTGCCTCCTCCTCTTCCTGACCAGAAAAGCCCCACAGGGATAAACAAGAGTCAAAACACAGACAAGAAATAAAGACGGCTGTGTACGATGCAGACTGCATGGATCGGCCGGGACTGTGCATTAAGGCAGTTCCTCTATGTGTGTGTGTGTGTGTGTGTGTGTGTGTGTGTGTGTGTGTGAGTCAGGACAGTGCCTGTTATTAAGATGCAATAACAGGGGATTACGTCTATAAAACATCTGGTTCAACAGGGTCATGAAAAGTTGATTAGGAAAGATAATGCAAATCAAATCAAAGGTTTTATGACTTTATATGTGTAACCTCACAAGTACACACATTTATTACACAATCACCAATCATTCTGTTAATATTACAACTAGGTATGGCTGGAGGGCCTTTCATTTTATGTCATTATATCACTAGTAATAGCTATGATTTATGCTCTCTTTCATCATCTGCAGAGCCTATGAGGTTACAGCAGGTCAGCTCGACAGTGACCCTTGTCACTCTGTAAGATCATGGCCTTGACTGTTCGCCTACTGAAAACCAAGAAAGCGTCCAGTGGTGGAAGAAGTACTCTGATCTTTTACTTTAGTAAAAATAGTAGTACCACATTGTAGAAATACTGTGTTACAACTAAAGTCATGCATTCAAAAAAGTACAAAGTATTACCATCAAAATATACTTGAAGTACCAAATGTAAAACTAGTCATTATGCAGAATGGCCCATTTCAGAATAATATATATTACATTATTGGATTATAATTATTGATGTATTACGGTATATGTCACTTTAATGTTGCAGCTGGTAAAGGTGGGGCTAATTTTAATCACTTTACATACTGCTGGGGAGATTGTGAATTTCCACCTGCTATATCACTGCTATACCATGCAACAACTTTTGACATGGTAACATCTGGGCTTTGGTTGGTCGGTCCACCACTTTTTTCCAGACTGAAATATCTCAATTGGATGGATTGCGATGAAATTTGATACAGATATTCAAGCCTTATTATATTATAATATTCACTGCTTGGTACAAATATTCATGGTCCACTCAGGATGAATCATACTTTCCTTGGCGATCCCCTGACTTTTCCTCTAGCGCCATCATGAAATTGACATTTGTAGTTTCGAGTGACATGTTTCAACAACTATTGGGTGGATTTTCATGAAATTTGGTTCACACATTCCCCCTCAGCATGAATTGTAATAACTTTGGAAATTCACCTGATTTTTCATCCTGAGCCATCCCATCATCAGGTCAAAATACTTGACCTGATACTTTGTCCAATACTTTTGTTTATGAACAAATACCTGCAAAACTAATGACATCCCCATCAGTATATTTTGTGTTTAGTGCCAATTTACATATGTTAGCATCCTAACATGCTAAAATAACACAATGAACATGGAAAAAACTATACCTACTACCTAAGTGCTTTATAGATTTGTTAGCTGAGGGGATAATAAAGTAAAGTGTGGGGGTAGAAATGATCATACAAAGGCTTGTGCTGGCACATCTCCTTGGGGGGATTTATCTTTTGATTTACCTGTAGTGTTGTATTTTGCAAAATGGTACCTATACCTGGTTCATGAAATCCTTTAATATACACTTGGTTTTCTAAACACCTGTTGTGTAGTAGTCCTGTCCTGGGACACAGGAAGTCAGGCTATTTATTACATTTCCAACACCAGTGGCAACATAAGAATAACTGGGCACAAGCAGTGATAGCTATTATGTATTAACAGATTAACATCTCACGAACGGAACACACAGTTTTGGTGACAAATGATCTGTGGGCAGTGTGATGTTAGCCAACTTTTTGCTGTTGGATAATGAAACATATTAGAAAACTCAATTTTCTTAATCACTTCCTTGACAACATCCAGCTGTTCCAGTACTGTGATCACCTTCAGTGGGTGGGCTGACGGTGCTTCCCAAACTCTCCCTGCATTCCTCATGCCCTCCCACTGCCAAGTGGCATCCTGCCTGGACCTCAAAAATAACTCCTGATACAGAACCAGATGGCTGATGTCTGTCATCCAGATTAGTCATTCAAACACAGAGCGAAAGCCTGAGCAACAAGGTGATCAGGAGGGCCTCGGTTTTGGTCTGCTATATAAGGAACCACTTCGGCTGGAGACATTGAGCAGTATCAAACATTGACCTCTACAATGCAGCTGCTACTAGACTTTCAACATTCCCATGGCCGCTTTTGAGCCTTCATTATTCAGCCAGTTTTCATTTTACCAGTGTCTGGTGAAAAATATGTTTTCAGGTTTGGCAGTTTCTATGTTGATGACGTGGAATGTTACATTCCACATATCCTTTTTGGGTTGTGAAATTTCCTTTACTTCTATTAGAACACACTGGATTATTTAAAAATACACTGTCAACAAGCCTAAAACAAGGTTATTTTTTAGTTTATTTTACTGGACAATGATGATTTGCTAATAATATAGTTTAATGCACCAACAAACTAGAAATACTACTCAATTTTTCATGTACTGTTAATTTTAGAGTGAATTTCTGCTGGAGGGTCCCATTGGTCCCATATACGACATCTTTCTTTTAATCTTTCCTATCTTTTACAGGTCCTGAAAACCGACTTTCTCAATCAGCGTCTTACTATGAGTGATGGTGTCATAGATTAACACACTTTTTTTTTTTGCCAAAGTCAGAACTGTTTTGGTTATTCAGGACAGGGCTCGTTTGGAAAAAGGTTACATCCCGTACTTCTGTGCACCAGTCAGAATGCTTACGGTTGTGTTCCACTATCAGTCAAATCACCAAACCACACCCACAAAGACCTGATGAAGCAGATGAGCTCAGTTTTTGAGTGTTCAACTTCTAATGAATAATACCTAAGAATGTTTTCTCATCCAAACTTTAACTTTGACTCTTTGGCTTATTTAGTCGTAAATATTTAAAATGAATGACAAATACTTAAGATTACTAAAACTTCAAAACATCCCAACCCTAGAGAGATGGAAGTGTTTCCGAATTAGGGGGTTAAGATATAACCTGCACAATATATACAGTGTTTGGTACTGTGTCTACTGCTGACCTCAGAGAGCTCTGTCAGGTCTGTTCATCAGCAGCAGCAGCAGCAGTCTGACTCTGACTGTTGCCAGACTCAGCTAACCATGTGAACCAACACAAACCTAGTGTGACCCCATGTGACCCTTAACAGTCGGTTATTACTGTATTAGTGGCCATGTTTCTTACTCCTGCAGACAGGTGCCCAAATGTACTGTAGATAATAGTGTGTTTTCAGTGCTGTTTAAGTTTACAGGAGAAAAAGTTTTCAACAATCCAAAACATCAAGGCTTCTTTGTATACTGTACCTGCTATTTTATATGTTCAACAGTGCATGGATAAGTCTATCGGTGAGGAAACAGGGATATCAATCTCTCCACTAATAGTAGTGTGACTAGACCAAATTGAAATACAGCCACAATGTGGCATGATTTATGGAAGAACATGATGTCTGTATGCAGCAGGTTCAGACATATTCTCCACAGTGTGTTCTCCACAGTAGACTGACTTTAGATGTATAGATGAAGGAGAAAGACATAAAAAGGTAACTTTATCCACATGCAAGTCCTGAAAACCTTGAAAGTTGGATATTATAACACTGTATGAGAACCCAGGGGTGGATATTTTTTGTTCAACTGCCTTTCTTACTCTATCTTGGCTCTTACCCTCTCCATTCTGCAAGACACACTCGAGATTACACACTTGGCACGAGCTCAACCTCGACATAAACTCAATCTTCAGACGTGTTCACTCAGGGTTCAACCTCCCTTTATCAGAGTTACGCACACTAACAGGGAATCCTTGGTTATGAAGATAACCAAGGTTAAACAGGCCAGAAAATAATTCAAAAATATGAATAAGTAGAGAAGAGTCATAAGAATCATTTGAAAAACTGAAACTAGTATGTAGACCCTGCAGATGCTTGTGATTCTGCAGGGACAGTGATTTGCAAATCTCTGTCTGGGTATAGTTAATTTGACAAATCAGCTGGATTTCGAAGCAAGAGTGTAGTGACCTCATCAACATGAGGTATATGGACTGAGGGTTGAATAACCTTTCTCCCGCTCCCAGAATGCCAGGGTATTTCTGACTGTCATACTCTCTGCTGCCTAATGTTGCATAACTCTCCTGCTGAAACAGTGTGAAGGCTGAGGGTTGACCTCCGCTTCAAATATCCTCACTCCTGTCACGGCCCTCACACACACACACACACACACACACACACACACAGAGCATGTCCTAAAATGATCTTGGTTACATGTTTGCAACAAATGTCATGACTCATCAAAAACTTGGGGAAAACTGGGGGATAATCTAAATCATACATGGTACAAAATATGCAAACTGTTTATTTTAGACTGAACAAATTTACTCTCATTCCTGGGATTGTTGCTTGCTTTTGCGACACAGTTACTGTAGCCTACTAGAAATATTATTATTACTTCTACAGCTTTAACTCCTGTTGCTACTATTACTTTTGCTACGTGTACCCTACTGCTATCAAAACTATATATGATTAAGTTCTGGTTGTTTTCGTCTTTATATACGCCTCATCAAGAAAATAATAATCAATATGAATGAAAAGATAAATATAGTGGCATGTAAGGTCATTTAAATTCTGTTTAGCCTTACATATACATTGTTTTTTACTGTATCAACTATGCCAAACCCCCTTAAAATTAGTTAAAGGTGTAATTAAATGATTCATTTGGATTCGTTTATTGGATTTTGGATAATAGATATTTTCACATTAATAACCCTATAGCATAATCAATACACAGAAATCTTAAAAACCTCTTACACAGCTCTCTTGAATTAACCCAATAAAAACCCCCTGCTACTATACTGTTTGAAACTATGTCGTTTTTTATTCATATATAATTATCATGTAATGGGAAAAATGCGTATTGTGGTTCATTTGTAGCCTACTCTGTGTTCCAATAACTACCATGCACCTGTTGCCAGGTGATATTACATGGAGGGACTTTGAACATATCAAGACCTTCAGTGAGTTATTGCAAACAATAAAACAGCCTCATTGATAAGGACACGCCGGCTCTTCTTAAATTGAGTGTCTACATCGGCAGACGAGAGACCAGAGCTCAGCTGTTGGACCTGCGCATCCACTTGTTGTTCACAGTTCACCGGCGCTCCATTTAAAGAGGCAACAACATGGCACACGGTCTGGTCAGACGGGAGTCGGTGGAAACGGAGATGCACAAGTCCGAAGACAAAAGAAGAACCTTCGTTTACACCAAGAAGAGGGGCTACGATGTTACCCGAAACCCCCACCTGAACAAGGTAAGTGTGGAGACACAGTTGAGTAAGTTTTCAGCTTGTTTCTATGAACAAGGTTGACAAGCTAGCTGCTGCCTTCAGGCGCTGTAGGAAATATTTGAATTCTGGTAAGGGCAGTAACGACCAACCTCAAATAGTGTCAACATGACCGAGTAAAGATGGTGATGTTCTGTTATATCATAATACTCGAGATTTAGCAGACCTTTAGGGGGCGGAGATACTCAACCAGTGATGGGTTATAGGCCTACAACAACGTTTTGCTAATGTCTGTAGTGGTAATGTTAAAGATTGACACCTAGCTTATTAAGGTGTTAAATTGTGCTACATATTCAGTGACGTTCCTCTTCTACTCACCGCATAGACAGCAACCATCAAACATATTTGAGATATGAGGTCTGTTTAATATTTTAATACTCGCACTGACAGACTTATTTTTGATATCTGGACCCCGGTCGGAGCCCTCGAGGAGCAAGTGAACGCAACATTAGCCAGGAGGTTTAGGTATCAGCTTTAGACGCGGTTATATTTAGATTTAAAGAGCCCAAACGCTCTTGTCACACAGAGTGGGCCTTTGGCAAGAATATTGCCCTGTCACGTATTGCTTTACAAAGACTGTAGCGGTGTGGTAGTGCTTTATTGACAAAATAAATGGCAGCTCAGGCCCATCTTCCCCCAGTAAGCACTACATTATGTGATTCAGCATATTGTCACAAGCTGCTGTGAGCTCACTGTGGAAGCTGATATCATGTCAAGTAAGATAAGTCACTACTGTCCCTGTAGACCTCTATAAATATTTAAGATTAAAGCATGTTTTTGCTTTTGTTTAAAGTAAAATGAGGAACGTTAAAATGTTGGAAGTTCCTTAATCATGCAACAAATAGTGCTGAGCAGCTTCCTTGTAGATCAAGAGGTGAAGTGATGACTTTGCATGTTCTTATTGTGAGGGAAAAGCCTGTCATTGTGGTCTGCTCAAACATGATTCCTCTGACCAGCCCAGCCTTCGCTGTTGAATTAGCCTGATGTATTTTTTACTCATGCTTTAAACGCATCCGTATCAAAAGAGCCTCTGGCAGCCTTTGAGCCTTTCCAGTGTTTTCTCTTGGTTTGTGTGGCGGGATGGGGCCCCAGAGGTCAAGCTGTGGTGACAGGGTCTCTGTCCATGGTGCTGACTGACCATCAAAACAACTGACTGAATCCAGGGCCACTCTTATGTCAAGTGTAGAGTGTAGTCTGACCACTCTCTGTCAAAGTCAGACTAATTTTAGAACACTTGAACAGTCTATTTTTTCCCTCTGAGCTGTTTTCTGCACTCACTGACCAAATATTTTACCCTCTCTGAAGCTACAAGCATTATCAGTGTAATCTGTTTTGGTTTATTTCACTATGAATTCTCCAATACAGTAGTCTGAATCACTATATGTTTTTAGTATAAAAGCTGTTTCAGTCTGATAAAGGGTTGCAGTCAGTTGAAGCAGCTGCCATCCTGGGTGGTGTCAACAGTGAGCTGATAAGTGAGACAGAGGAGTTCAAACAGGCCCAGTGTCTGTGGAGTGACGGCTGGTGAGCTGGTGGTTGCACAGAGACCTGTTTGTTAGGCAAGTTAATGACCCCACTCCCGAGACTGCCACATACTGCACATCAACCCTGTGTGTTTGTTTTCATGTGCGTTAAGTGTGCATGGGTGTAGGGTGAGGTGAGGTGAGTTGTGTGTGCACAGATGCATTGTGACTAATAAAAAACAAATTAGAGCCCCCTTTTGTAATCTAGGTGTGTTCAACCAGAGACACAAATGTCATGTTTTTTTGTGAGAGACAGCATTAAAGAGTGGACCAAGTTAGTTTAATCATTCATATAAACATGCCGTGTGTAGATATGCAACAAACAAAAAAAAATCCACATTAACTTTTGGAATAATTTGGATTCAATAAGCGGATTCGGAACTGGATTCAGTTTCGATAATATGCTATTGTGCCCCTATCCCAATCAGAGCTGGTAGCTACTTATTAACTGTAATCCAGTATCTTCAAGCATAGCCACGGGATGTGCCAAGTACCTGAGCAGAGGTCTGTTGACCAGACCCAACAGTTTTCTTGAATTCATCGTACTTTTTGCTAATAATGTTTTCTGAATGCTTCTGAAAATAAGCGCTAAAGTTCATGTTAATATTAGCACCTGTTGACCCGACCAGCGTGAGGTTTCAGGTTAGAAATCTTGCCGTGGTTTGGAGGGGGAGCTCTGTTGATACCAAGTGGCCATCTTGAAAACACCCTTTGATTTTCTGTGGATGAAGTCTGAGTTTGTTCACAGAGCATTCTTCTCTTTTTCTGTATAGTTTCTTTTTCAAAATCTCTTCAGACTGAGGCTGATGGCTGTTTGTAATAGAGGTCAATCTGGGGCCTACAGCTTCAGCGCTTAAACCTGGCCCAGTAAACTGTTTGTTTACATCTCAGTTTACACCTTGGGACCCTGAATGGACCCAGTGTACAAGAGGACTAGATAGGTTGACCTAAATTCATGTGAAAGCATGACCGGTCTAGCACTTAGGATGTCACACTATATTTTGTCTGTTTTAATAAAGGTCTGTTGAGAACTTGGCCTGAGACATTCAAATCTGGAGCCTTTAATGGAAGATTGAAAATCTTTAAATCATAAAGTATCACAGATACACAGAAATAACATTTTGCCCACAGTTTTAAGACTCACACTCTCATACTGTTTGCCGTTTATCTTCTTTCTTGCTTCCTTCTTTCTTGTCCATTTCCTTACTTACTTCTTTTGAGTAATGTAAAAAGTGAATGTTACGAGGGCCACAGTTCTTTGTTCTTCAGTTTACAAGGAGGCTTTTCTTCTCCCTTTTAAAGTTGGCCGTCCTAAATGAGCTCACAATTTGTGTTGTTACATTGTTTTGGGGAAAAAAGTGTGGTTTAATAAGACTACTTACACAAAAGTACAAAAAACTGGGCTTGAAACCTTCGGCAACAAGGATCTGAGGGTCCTGCTTGTACTCAGCACAGTTTGTTTAAATAAGAAAGATGAGAAACCTTTTTATTTTAAATTTTTATTTATTTTGACGAAAGTAAATGTTTAGCTTATGCCACCATTTTACATATTTTGGCACCAAAACACAAATATTCCTATAACAAGTTAAGCAGGCATTTAGCTAATCTTGATTGGTGGTTGTATCTGATCAACCTGGCCCTCCCATTTGTTGACTAAAGTGACCCAAAACACAGGCCCCCTCAAACACACACAGGTTGAAGTCATAGCAGAAAAAAAGGTTTCTTATGCAGCCAGGTGAACCATCCACTGTCAGCCCCGTACATGAACCAAGGCGAGGAAATTGGAGGAGAAGGTAGGAAATGACTGTTAAAGCGTGTTAGTGGCCAGGCACAGGCAGGCTTCTGTGGCTCAGGCAGTGGCATATTGGCCTCCCTCTGATTTCAGTGAGCCCTGGGGATGAGGTGTGTTTACCTGCCTCAGCTGGACCACTTCACCTCTAACAGGAGCCAGTCACAGCACAACCTGCTAATTGATGCTAAGGGACGCAGCGCTGAAAGCAGCCTGTCCTCACATCGACACATGCTTCGATTTCCTTTTAATCGCTCCACTCTCACACTTATACATGCGGCGCTGATGCATGTGCATCCATACACACACACACACACACACACACACACACACACAGCTTCACCTTACTCTCTGGTTAACACTCCCTCCTCCCTCTCCAGAGGTGGAACCGGATATTATAGGTGTATTTTGTGTGTGCTCACTGTGCAATAAAGAGATGAAGTGGGGTGCAAGGTGTAGAAAGGGTTCTCTGTGGCGAGGAAGAGAGCGCTGGCCACGCTCCACAGACGTCCTCTGTCTCTCTGCTTGATCACACATTAATGAGGCATCTGTGTGAATCCCGGACCCCAGTGCGTCTCTCTGACGTTGGTTCCGCCTGCCACGGCCTTGAATAACAACAACAACAACAACCTCCTTAAAAATGCTCTTAGCACCCAATCAGGGATGCTGTTTCACCTCAAACACTAAACTGAACTGAGCTGTCGGTTTGTTAGCGGCCAACAGATGCCCATTCACTGGCTCTGTACTGTAGGTGAAGGTGACTGTAACAAGTGCAGTCAGTCATGGAGGCTGGAGAGAATGAGAACAGCAGCAACTGTCTGGCAGGCACATTTGACTTGTGTGCACAAATATATCAAACCTGACAATAATGAATAGTAGACTCACAAAGACTTGTGTACAAAAACAGTAGGCCCCAGAGGGAGAAATGGTGCTGCCATTCATGCTTTTAGCACTCAATCCAAAGAAAAACTCACATTGATCCCCTTGATTAAACAGTAATGTTTTGTTTATTGAGGTTTTTAAAATCACAGACATTATGCATCATTTGAGCCTACGAATGCTGAATAAAGTGGAGAGCCCATGCCCAGACAGCACTGCAATTGGATGCCCCATTTGTAACCACAGGCTCCACATATGACATTGCAAGATGGCAGGTCGGATGAAAGGCTAAAATTAAGAATCTCCGTTCTTGGCAAGCGCTGAGCAACAGTGTATCTGATTGGGCATTGAGGATGTGCTGGTATGCCAAATGGTGACGGTCCTGATAACCCTCTGTAGCAACTGGAAGTCATTAGGCTCTCATGTTGGATTTACTCTGGTTTGGCTGCTATACTCATCAACTTTTGCTCCCAGAAAAGATTTTTTATTTTCCCTCACCAGGTTTGCATTTTCCTTTTAACCGAGACCAACATAAATAAATTTAGCAACAAACAAACAAATGGCAACAAATATGCCTAGCTTTTTTGTCTGAAATGGAAATATATGTGGCTCTCTGAATCCTCTCCTTTGGGTATGTGTCAGGCTTTGTTGGTTGATGCACAGTGACTGATCTGCTGAGTTTTCCATGTGAAACATAATGTGCTCCAGCCGCTCTGTGTCTGTAGCAAGGCCTGATAAGGTTTTTATAACAGTGTGCACTCTAATAGAATTATGTCACAATTGGTAAAAGGTGCCGGTGAAAAAACAGCTTGATGAACTGGCACTGACTTTAGCCAATGCAGTCTGGAACTTTGATTCCCACTGAGTCACAGAGTTTGTTTTCTGCACAGTCAAGACTTGGGGCTTTCTGTGTTGGTGAAGCATTGCAGCAATGCTTTGTTTGCACTGCTAGCCAAGGTTCCCATGGTACTCTTTGCTAATCTTTCTACATTCATCATTCTCTCAGCTTTCTGGCCCCTATCCATCGTACAACCAACATTTCACATCCTAGGGAAAATCCTCTGATGGATATTTGTGATGATAGAGCAGTGGTTATAAAGTAAATAATTTCACAAGTATTTCCTGACTCAATAAGATAAGGAGTAAACAATGAGCCCCTGCTAATTCTCACAAATGTCAACTTTTATCCCACAAGTCTTATAGTTCGACACTTTGGAAAATACACTTATTTGCTTTCTTGCTGACAGTTGGATAAGAAGCCTGATCCCGGTTCAAGTCTGCAAAATAAATATAAAGCTAGAGCTAGTGTGCGACTATTTTAGCTTAGCATAAAGAGTGGAAGCAGTGACAGCTAGCCTGGCAAGCTCATGGTGACGACAAGACTCCAGGAAGTCACTGCATCTGGCCAAAAAATAGTTCCAGCGCAACTCCCTGTAAAACATTCAGAATTTTGTATGAATTGAAATTTCACGTGTTAATTAGTGAGCTTTAGAGGTTCGGGAGTTTTAGCCACACTTTTGTCCAGACTGAAATATTTCAACAGGTATTGAATGGATTGCCATGAAGTTTTGTACAGACATGAATGTTCCTCAAGCCCAGTTCAGACCAAAGATTTGCGATGAGACGAGTTGAAACTTGCAACTACTTGCAATGCGCCGGTCTGTAGCATTCTGAAACCGGCCAGTTCACACCGCGACACCATCAGCCGGCTTTAGTCGAGCTTAGACGGACCAGTTCACACTGCTGCAACTTTTCCCTGTGACATTCTAAAATGGTTTCGTCTCGTCGCGAATCTTTGGTCTGAACTGGGCTTCAGAGGCTGAAGCCTACTGATTTTGGTGATTCCCTGACTTTTCCTGTAGCACCACCATAAAGTTGATATTTTCAGTTTGAGTGAAATTTCTTGACAAATATTAGATGGATTGTATGAAATCCTTCCATCCCCACAAAATGAATGTAATAACTTTGATAATACCCTGACTTTTCATCTAGCGCCATCATCAGTTTAAAATTGTTAATATGTCCAAAACTTTGTTTATGACCAAATACCTGCAAAACGATTGCCATTCCCATGAGCCTTAACTGTACTTTGTGTTTAGTGCTAATTATCAAATGCTAGCATGCTAACACGCTGAACTAAGATGGTGGCCATGGTAAAATATCTGCTAAACATCAGCATGTTAACATTGTCACTATGTTAGCATGCTGATGTTAGCATATACCTCAAAGTACCACAGAGCTACTAGCGTGGCTGTTGCTTACATGTTTTTATGTTTGGTCAGAGCCAAGCTAGCTGTTTCCCCCTGCTTACTGTCTCTATGCTAAGCTAAGCTAATTGGCTCCTGACTCTAGTTTCATATTGCGCGCACACAGACGTGAAAGTGTGATCCATTTTCTCATCTCACTCTTGGCAAGAAAGGAAAAAAACATATTTCCTATTCCTTTTAAATTTCACTTCAAAACTTCAATCAAGACCTTTTAAAGTAGTAAAAACTTAAAAAGACCGTCACACAGGGGATTCTGACATCACTGCACTGTCTGGGTGGGGCAGAATTCATGCGAAAATGCCAGTATGTGTGTGTATATTACAGGCTGTTTAGAAGTGGATGACAGTGGTTATGTGAGGTTGAACTAGATGATGTTGGCAGTCAGATTACAAGCCTTCGTTTAACTGAGTGGTGAAAAGGGGACAAACCTTTCTCTGTTCAGATTTTATGCAGAGCAGCTGCACTTGTCAATCCCCCTCACTAGGTGGACCGCAGAGCTCCATGGATATGTGTGTAAAATGTATGAGTGTGTGGGTTGTCCCAGGTGTGGCCAGGTGTTTCAGGTTGACCGCCCGCATTGCTGGTGACCAGACATTCCTCTGATGGACTGGAGTGGATCGGCCAGACAGAAAGAAAGTGCACCCTCGTTTCCCTCCAGTAACCGACCCCAACTTGAGCTTCACACACACACGTGTACACGCACACACACACACACACACACACACACACACACACACACACACACACACACACACACACTCTGACATTTCGTAAACCAGTTTAAATCGGTTGTTAACCTGCAGCCCCATAAGTGCTTTTATCAGTGTTTTCTTCAGGGCTGACTCAAATAAAGTGAGCGTAATATGATCAGACTGTCCATTCAGCTGTCTCTGCACACACACACTTGTGATGCTGTGTTTATTCAGCAGCAGGTCCTTCTAAATAGCCCTACCTCCTCAGCTCACTTTTGTGTTTTTTTTGTAAGATGGTCCTCATTCATGTCAGGACAACGGAGAAGCCATTAGCTCGTTCCAGACAGACAGAGAGAGGGAGACAGTCTGAACCTCATCACCTTCCTATGAAGCTCATCTCAAGCATCCCACCTCTTTCAGACCCTCCTGTCTTTTTCCTCTCCTCTTCTCTTCAATGCTGCTTTTGTCTCTTATTTTAGAGTGGTGGAGGCCTTGTCATGTCTTAACAAAGATACAGCAGCAAGAATTTAAAGGTAGCATTTTGTTTCAGCATTCTGCAACACAGTAGATGTATGACCATTATGTGCAAATGGTTTTCCCAAGGTCAGAGAGATGGCTATCATTCACAGGTTTTGTGTGATTGCAGCCCCGCATGGCTTGCGTGCTAGCAGATACAGTAGTTTATAAACTACTTACTGACAGTTGTCCCTACTGCACCAAGCTTCTAGAACCAAATATTTCAGGAAGACGTGTGGATGAACTTTGCACGTGTGCAACTTTCTGTTGTGACAGGGCCTAAATTCTTCATCTTTTACAGGTTAAAAAACACTTACCATTATCCCTCTCCTGACCCCAAATACACTCATCACTAACAGATCCAGCACAAACGAGGACGCTCAAAAATGCAGCAAACTCTAGGTGTAGCTGTTTCTCTCTGGAGTGAAGAGCTGTGTCCTTTACCATTGACAGCCTTACTGTAGGTGGCAGAGTTATGGCCATTTCCTCTGTTTCAAAAGCAGTGATGTTTGCTTTGTGAAGTTCTTTCATTTTTACTGTCTAGGTGCATTTAGGCTACATCCACACTAATACTGTTTTAAAATGAAAACGATCTCCGTACACACAGAAGCGTATCACCGTATCAGAAATAAACTGTCCATACGACACGCCTGAAAACGCATATCACATGACTATTCACGTACACTGGGCATGTGCGTGCCTGTGTAAACAGGAAGCAGATTGTCTACTCTGCGGTTGGTTGCTTGTATACGAACGAAGAACAGCAAGGAGAAAGTAAGAACAGAGATTTCTCTGCTTGGACCGATGATGAGGTAGAACTGTTACTGATAGTAAGTGTTGTAATTCGTTATGCATGTTAAATTAACCGCTGGTAGTCAAGGCCAGTGTTTGTTTTCTTCCAGAAAAGGGTCAGGTGATAGGGGCGTGATGAATCAGGGAAGGACATGTCGTGGCTGATAAGACCCAATCAGGATGCAAACGTGGGTGTCCGCGTCATTGTTTTAAAACATCTCCGTTTTAGCCCGTCCTCACTAACTAAAGCGGGGTCAGCAGCGTTTTCAAAAGTCTCTGTTTTAGGAGTTCGAAAACACCAGAGTAGTGTGGACGCTAGGCGTAAACGTAGCAAAAGTTATGCGTTTTAAAAAGAAAACGTATTAGTGTGGATGTAGCCTTAGAGAACCAGTTGCCACGGTGGTCATTTGGTCAGAAGACATTTCTTTCATCACAGAAACTAGCGGTGACAACAGGAAAACACATTTCAGTGGGGCCCTCACACTAGCTCTTAGTACTGATGGCGCAGTTCCTCTAGTGAAATCACAGAGGTGAGCGGGGTAATTCAGCTGTTTAAAATATCGTTGTTGTTCCTTCTGGGTATTGACTACATAATTAGATAGTTATTTTGAGACAGCCTCTGAAATTGGATTGGCTCTCTGTGAAACCACAAAGAGATTAATTTGAGATTTCCTGTGCTATTAAGACAGTTCAGCCAGTGGACACTGCAAGTAGAGACATCTGTTATATCATTGCAGCTTTTTTTGCTTGTTGTTTAAGTCACAAATAGTTTGCTTTATGTTGTGAAAAAGGACCGTATTTAGACAGTATAATGTGTTTTCATTAGGAGAGACTCACAAACACCTGTAAAGTCAGACATGGCTGAGTCCCATATTGTCACCTGAACATGGCCAATGAATGCTGAAGCACCACTAGCTGAAAGTGAATATTTGGACCCAAGGCTTCACAGAGTTGGACACTTTCCCGGCAACACTCAGCCTCCTAAGGGACCTGGACTGTTGAGCGTGAAAAGGCTGCCTCAAGGGGATTGGCTGCGTTTGAAGAACCCTACATGTCCGCTACCTCCACCCACTCAAGGCTGCCCACCCTAAGTCAACAGCGGCTCGCTTTTCAAGGCTGTTTGACCAACAAGCGTGTCTGTACATTCACAAGTTGACACCTCCTGATTTAAGGAGCCCTGCACTTGCATATTTGGTCAGAGGAATTTAAGACGCTCCTTTTGGTCAGTCTCAGAGCTCAGTGTTGCTAGGTGGGGATCATGACTCATGAAAGTGAGATGTAAATTAGAGGCAGAGTTGCTGTCTGCTCTCTAATGGCAGATTTGGACAAGAGATATACTGTTGTCTATCTTGAAAGCTTTGTAATTGATGATAGTGAAGCCAGAGGAATTGACACACAAAACTTCAAACACTATTTTATTTGTCGTTATGCCAAGAAGGCCTCTCTCACCAGTATTTTGCCTTGTTCATTGATAGCAAAATAAAATAAAAATATGACTTCAAAAATCAAGTGAAATATAGTCCAAATAAATCCAAAATGCTAGTCAAAATATGAGTATAATACAGTAATAATGTGGCAAAAAGTAGATCTAAAATGCAACAAACATATGGTCAAAATACAGCAAACATACAGCAGTGGCATCGCTACAAAAGAGAAGAAACAGAATAAATACAAAACACTGCCTTTTAGCATACATGTGTTAACACAGTATCTCTGGTAACTGACTTAACTTAGTTCAGAAGAAAGCTCTCCCTACTGCAAAATACATTGCATTGCTACACATACAAAGAAGAAATTAACATTGTTACAAAACAATTTCCTCCCGAATGTCAAGGGTAACAAGCTCCCGTGTTTTCTTTCTATTTGCATTGACTGCCATGAACCTAACAATTACAGGAAATGTGGATTTCTATCAGCAAAGAAGCAACAACCACTTTGTACATAGTATTTTACAGAATATTCCCTTTACAAAAGACTATTATTTATCTACTTTCTCAGCCTCCCTTTCCCCGGTAAAAGAAACGTGCCATAATAGACCGGTTAATTCCTGTTGCTCCATGTACTCTTGGTTACCACACAGCAGGACTTCAATAGCAGGGAATTGATCTACTTTTAGATTTACGTTAGCCAAAAAGCTAACCTTGTCTACAAAGATGCAATGGCACTTAGCTGATGTAATTTGAGGCAAACTTCTTGTGAGCTTATGAATTGAGTGTAATTACATTTTCTTTATTTTTACAAGAAAAAAACGCACTTCCGTGTTTTATCAAGACCTGTAGTTTAGAACAAACAAAGAGTGAGATAGGGGGTCAAGCTCTTTTTCTAAACCAAACATATGAAATTAAGCTTAAAAAGCCGGCGCACACACATTTCTGCCCTGATTGCTCCTTATTTTGTTGGGAGCATTATTAGCCCAGTGCAGAAATGTTGATAGAGAAAACACTAGTTATCTTTCTGATTAATGTGCTTGGCCGTCTGAACAAAGTTTGAGCGCCATAGTCCTCGGCCTGCTAATGACTACATTTGTTTAGTAATGAGAGTGCACATGGAGGCCTTACACGGCACATTTGTTGGGAGGCATTCATTGGGAAAAGCTTAGTCAGGTTGTAAGATCCTGAGAAGAGACGGATCGGAGCTGACGTGTGCTCTTTCTCTTCCTATTGAGAGGAAGGGATGGATTTAAAGGGCTTTACTTGCAGGGCAATCCTCTTGAACCCTGCTATGGCTGCCATTTTAGCAGGAAACAGATGGGGGGGGCATCTGGCCTTTTGCTGAGAAAACCTACAGGATTTGGACATAATATGGCAACGTGGTACTCCATGGCTGAATATGTTCAGAGCTTACATAGGCAAAAAATTGACACTGACCAGTCATTTAGCTTCATATTGAGTTCTAACAAGTCAGAATAAGGCAGATCATTCTACTACTAGCAGGAAAACTCCTCTTCTTTATCTTATTTTGTTTAGTAATAAAGTTAATGATAAGTAACATTCCAATTTGTTTTGTTTTATTCCATGTAATTTTCCTTCAAACCTTTTAATGAACTTTACCTTTATCTTTTCTTCAGAAGTAGATTGAGATTAGCCATTGAGATATCTACAGTATCAAAGTGTAAGTCGTGAAAAAAAAATACAGTACTAACTTGGAGACAAATATTTGTTGAACTCATTGCCCCATTTTTGGAGGTACATTGAGTACATTGAGGCGTTCCGTTCTGCTCTACAAATGATTAACTTTTATTAATCTCTTTGTGTGTTTCATGTGACATCCATGCCCTATACATTCCTGAACTCTTTCCCGTGCCCTTTGTGAAAGATGGACAAATAGCAAATGTAGAGATTAGACATGGACTATAAATTCCAACCTTCCTGTAGCAAACTACTTACAATACCAGCTAACAGACATGATTTACAGAAATTATGTGAACCCAGTCCCACTTTTAATTTTACAGACCTTGTAACATTGAATGCAGTGTATAGTATCATGCATTTATTTTCAACATTTTGGGCTTGTCCGGGAGTTGAACCCAGGACCTCTCGCACCCGACGCGAGAATCATACCCCTAGACCAGTGAGTCACACGATGTCCCCCCCTTGGGGGGGTTAATAACCCATGTCAAGTGTTGCTGACAGGGCAGCTTGTGGACAAAGGAAATAGCAAAGGAATTGGTTGAAGCCCATTATCATGTGTTTTTTCTGGAGCAAATTTTGCTGCACTCTCACACTTGCTCAACATTGATGGGAATGCCATTAGTTTAGGCAATCCATCCAGTAGTTTTTGAGACAATTCACTCAGAACCACAAATGCCAACCTCATGGCAGGGCTAGAAGAAAAGTCAGGGGATCACCAAAGTTATTAGGATTCGTCATCTGAGAACCGTAAATGTTTGTACAAAAACTTGTGCCAATCCCTCTATTAGATGTTGAAGATATTTCACTGGATAAGTGAAAACTTGGAGTCAGGGGCTAAAGTCATTAGGATACATCATCTAGGAACCATGAATGTTACATGTAACAACCATACAAATTGTCATGGCAATCTATCCAACAGTTATGAAATATTTCAGGACCAAAGTGGTGGACCGACCAGCCGTCAGACAGAGATTCATTGTGGCCATTTGTAATGGAATTTCCACTAGAGAGGGAACTTCCCCTTTAACACAATGTAGACCGACCTCAAGGTAGCTCTGGAGTGACTCATGGTTTCTCTCAGTAAGCCAAATGGACACACACTCTCTCGCTCACTTTCTCTGACACACATGCAAATGCGTGCATGTGCAGTCATGCAAACAAGCATGCACATACAAACTAATGTACACCAGGCAGCGCAGGGTTTTCCATACTTCGATGCTACACCTGCAGGCGGAAGGAAGAGTCCATAAATAAACCTCCCATTCACTCTCTGTGTACAATTAGGATCATTTAAGAAAACCAATGATAATGACATTAACTCTTTAAGTTGGCTTCACCGTGTTTGTGACGGTGTAGTTTGTTAGCTTTAGGTCAAATGCTGTATAGGCTTGATTACAAATTGAAAAAGAGTGAGGTGTCGGAGGACTGTTTTTTAGGGTAACACTGTTACACCTGTCACATTGAACAGAAAACCAGTCATATGTGTCTGAGGGCAGATGTCAGCTAGTGTATGATTCTCTGGCATGCGTGGAGCTCTGAAATTGAGGAGTGTGTCCAGGAGAAAAGGGTCAGTTGAAGCTTGTTTGCTTTTAGGATGTGTGTCAGTGCTTCACCTCCTTGGGAAATAAGCACAGACCTGTCTTACCTTCGTTGTCACATGCTTCAGACTTTCTAACTCCTTCTCTCGTCATCTTCTGGATGTTGAGGCTACCACTTTGGATTTGCTTAGACTGAAATATATTAAAGCAGATGTCTAACCCAATAGACTTTTCAGACGCTTTTGACACATTGTGTACGTTCTCTGAAATTTACAAGTGTTTTGGTTGCCATGGGCTTACATTTGTTTTTGACTCGTTCTGACAGATTTCTACTGAACATGTGCTAACCGTGTGTCAGCGTAACTGATCCGCCTGCTCTGCTTAATAATGGACATGCTTTCCTGGCTCGAGTTTCAGAGGAATCCCTGACTATTTCCGAAGCAAAGCCACCAAGATGATCCTATTTCACATGCTCGTCCCCGTGTTAAACATAAGCAGATATAAGACCAGCCATGACTGTAAGCAGAGGACATTCATTTGTAGAGGAGTGGGTCAGAGAAATCACCACTGCTGGATGGGGATATAGTATATAGATTTAAAGCTGTTTGACAACACTGTGATGAAAATAGTGACAAGTACATTGGCAGGAGAAGTGGTTAGTGAGGTCAGGTCCAGTAAGTTCTGCTAAAGAAACCTCAGGAAATTACTTAACCTCTACTACACCACTCCAGGGGCACTACAACCTGGCTGTGAATTCTTCTTTGGGAATATGTATGTGACATATGAAGTATGTTAGATGTAGAAGGCCAATAGTGTAAAATGTTGGATTCAACGATGATGGCTAGCTGTACATAATGTAACTCGTGTATTCACAGTTCATACTTCTCTGAAATGTTTGCATTATACAACAGGTGTGTTTTTAGATTGCTGTTTAAGTGGCCTTTAAGGTTGTTACAGTACAGGATTTGATACAGTTTGGAAGGATTTCATTCAGTCTATGGTATGACGAAAGACTTCATTTCTATCTTTATAGTATACACTACAGTTAATTATTAAAGATATATCTCTCTGTTAGGTGAAATTTGATTGAAAACTATGTATGTGCTATGTACTTGTTAGGATCGATAATATTTGTCTGGTCTTGGTTATGTTTTGGTTTAGGTTATAGTCTTATTTTGAAAGTCGTGTCTCTGGTTTCCTTTGTGTTCCCTGCCCTTTTGTGTCTGCCTTGATTATGTTCACCTGTGTCTCGTCACTCACCTGGTTCTATTTCCCTCATCAGTCTTGTCTCTATTTATACCCGTCTGTTCCTTGTGTGTCTTGTGGTTTCATTGCCAGCTGTTAGATGTTCTTCGCGCCATGGTCATCGTGGCTTGTTTCTTGTGCTGCCTTCTGTGAGTTATTTTTCCACTTTGTGTTTTGTACCTTACCTACCTTCTGTTGGATTACTTTTGCATTTTGGATCTTCTTCTGTTATGGACCTTTGTTACTACTTCACGTTCAATAAAGCCTGTTTTCTTTTCCATACCTCTGATCATGTCTGCGTTTGGGTGCAACCCCACACCCCAGTAGGTACTTCCAAATCCGCTGTCACCCTAACCTTACTATACACTAATCTCCATACTGTTTTGGCTGTTGGTATACCTGATAATATTGTACTACGAACCAGAAAATATCCAAGACATCTGCTGACAGATGTCAAACTTCCAATTTTGACTTGTGCTGGGTGACATGTTCCTTCATTACCTTGAAGATGGTCACTGTAGTTTAATTCATTTAATTGGTTAATCTTACATTTGCAGCCCTGGTGCTATAAATACTTACTCGAGTACCAAATGTGGATTAATCCGCCGCTGAAAATAGTCCTCAAGAAATGCACTGTTTCCTCCTGTTTGAGTAATATCTTATTTACTGTGCCTTTTTAAAAAAAAATGAAACTATATATTTCTAAGATTTATGTATTCAGTAAATACTAAGGGGCTTAGAGCTGAGTGCCACAGGGTAGTGAAGTCAGATAGCATAGAGAGATGGACTAATGCTTTTCATGGGATATATAGAATACAAAAATATAGAATAATGCCATCATTATCCTTTAAACATGAATAATGACATCTTTGAGATGGTTTGTTACATTCTCTGTATCTACCATCCATCATCACTGTATGTGATGATGGAAAAAGTCATCACATAGAGCTATTTTGTGAATGCAGTATATACTCTGTCTGGTTCAAATGAGTACGTGGTTTTGTATTAGAACACAGCTTAGGTCACATTTTTGTGAGGCCATATGTGGGTTGCTCTGTAGTCACAGCAGGATGACTCTGTTTCAGGAATTCTGGCCATCTTATGTTGCTACTGTTTCCACTTGATTGCTGATGCCTATAGAATTTATATAGTGTAGGATGACTATGGCCATTTGGAACAATGAGTGCAGTGATTCCATTAGACTTGCTTCCTCAAAATCAGGAAAAGCATTCCTGTGAAGCGTGGGCCCAATATGTAGCTCTTCAAAAAGATGGGGTTTAAGTTTACCATGAAACCTGCAGAATTTGCCTTTTTGAAACCCAAGAACATTTGTGGACTGACTCCATATGGATGTGTATAATTTAAATGATTGACACCGACACTGATCCCAAGACCCCCCATAGTATAAGGGATATCCCATCATTTAGTGCAAAATGATTGACAGCAGTTATGTAACATGCGCGCACACACACACTCTCCTCCCTTTCTGTCTTTCTAAGTTCCTAGTAAAAAGAGGGAGGAGATGACTGGAGGGCCAGAGATCATTTATAAGTGAGGAGGACAAAAATTTCTCGGGGGGGACTGGAGAGTAACAGGGAACGGGTCAACAGTTTGAGCATGAGGGTCAGTATTTGTGTTTGAGAAGGACCAGTCCAGTGCTCGCCTCCATTCAGATTCATGGCTGCTGTATGTTTTGCAGATCAAACGCGCAGACTGAGCATGAACACACACATGCATGCACCTACTGGCATGAATGAATGCATTCATTTTGCCCTTCACTCCCTCTTTCACCCTTACTTCCCTTTTATCAGTCCTCCAACACACACTTACACCCTTATTCTAATGTAAAATGTAAGAGAACACATGATATACATCATACCGTACGTCACTAAACTAGGTTTGTCGACTGCCTCTGCTGTGCACCGGAAATCACTAAAGACCACACTATAGAGGTTTAACAGCTGCTTTCTTTCTCTCTTTCCATCCCCTTAAGAGTTTCACCAAAAGGCCAACACCAATATTTTGGATTGAAGCTGTTAATCGTGTATTCAGTTCCTATAAACTTAATATAAACATTTTCATGCAAGAGAGTCCTAAAGAATGAGAAGGATTCATTGATCGCAACAAAAGTCCGTGGTCAGAATCGAACCAGGGCCGTTGCATTCATAGTACAGATGTATGGCAGTGATTCCCAAGCTAGCAGATACATCCAAACAGTAATGGATAAATGATTAAATAGTTTGCTAAAAGTAATAATTGTTGATAATTGTTTGAAAAAGATGGCTGTTGGATAAATGGTGAAATAGCTAAAAGTAATGGGTAAATATGTGAAATGATTAGCTAAAAATAACGCATAAATGGCATGCTTGTTAACCACTGGGTCACCACGACACTGACAGACTTGAGCCTTAATAAAAGTCATTGAACAAACCCTTTTCTTTTTCTTTCCGTTTCATTCTTCCTTCCTTTCTCTCCCACCTTCCCTCCATCTCTCTCCCATCACCTCTTAAGCCTTTCCTCTCACACACTTTTTCACACCCTCGCTCTGTCACCTCTCACCCAAATTGCCGTGATCGAAACACACAAAAAAAAAGTTCTGGACATATTTTACAGTTATCTGTGAGGGGGATTTCCAAACTCCCCCTGCTGTGCCTGGGTGAAAACAGCGATACAGCAGCCCTGAGCTGGCGTCACTCCCACAGCCAGAGAAACTAGAGTGGGATCTGGCTGGTGTCATGTCTCCAGTAAAACCCTCCTGGGTCTTTTCAATTTTCAGTCATCTATCAAGTTTTGCTTCTACGTGAAATCTCTGGACATCTTCAGTAGCCTTCTTATTTTTGTACCTGGATTACTGACACAAACCAGAAACTCTGAAAACTTGCTGCATTTGCACTTCTTGTTTTGTACCATAAATTAAGCTTTATTCTTGCTGTAAATAAATTCAGTCTCCCACCTTCTGTTCCTGTGACACTGGTGGTGAAACATTTTATATGTAGAAATCAACACAGGTCCTCCAGCGTGGTGTTGATGTGTTTAGGTGTGAAGGTGTCAGTCCCCGCCCTTCCCCCCCCTTTACTGTTTCATAATGATCAGTTCAGGGTCGTCCAGTTCACTCTGTTTCTCTGGGCTTTCTTTCTGAAAAAAGGGGGTGAACTATTCCCTGTCTTGCAAACACTGTATTTGCAAATAGAAACTGTGGTGGTAAATCCTCCAGTATGGAGTATTGACATTACAACATAATAGTTACA